>JACXGM010002021.1:0-36290 GCA_016801145.1 Umbra pygmaea | reverse complement strand
TTTTCTCCCCATGTAGCTGTAGTCTTCTATTTTGTTTTCTCTCACTATAACTTTAGCCTACAGCAAGTGCAATACAGCACGTTCAAGAGGCACACGCCACAATCGTTAGGAAAGGATTAGCCTGACATAAAAAATATGGAACGAATAAAACAGAGAAAATGAAGAATTTCGCCGAAAACGGACTAAATAAACTTATGGTCCAGTATATTTTCTTTCACATAAGGTGTTATTTTGTGTATTTGTGTCCACAACTGACTGTTTTCTGTATTTGCATTGTGCAGCGACATAGTGAACACATTCTCTAAAAAAGCATTTTATCATTCTGATTGTGAGTCATAACAAGAATGTGGCAGCAGCATATTCTTTTGGTTTGAAGTGAAACGTCTCCGCATCTAATGACCTCGTAATGTTGCTAGTTACAGTTGCTATGGTTACGCTTCTGATAACATTTAGCTTGATAGCAAGAAAGTTAGCTGTCCTAGTGAATTCCCTTATGGTTTCACAAGATAAATTAGTCATTTAACACTATTTCGTTTTTGCATTACTGAAAATATAATGACTTCATTTACATTGGATCCGTCGCCTGAATCAAAATCAGTCGGGAAATGTTTGTTATTTAACTGGGTAGAGGAGGTGAGTTTCACTTTACGGTTTAGCTATAAAGCGTAGGGTGTGTGCGTGTGTGCGTGTGTGCGTGCGTGCGTGCGTGTGTAAGTCTACCTAGCATATGTGATTGACAGAGTCGAAGGCCTTGGCCAGGTCGATGAAGAATGCTGTATTGTTTTTGATCAATGGAAATTATTATAAATAGATGGAAGAACAATTTGTACAGTATGTATGCAGTGGCAGTATAGCCATTTTTTATGATCCAAATCAAGGACTGGTAGTGAGTGGTTTAAGCCTGACTATGGCTTCTCCGACTTTGCCCGGAGACCCCAGCACGAGGCAGCGCAAATTGGCATAGTGCTGCCCGAGATTTGGGATAGATAATTTTGATCATTTATGTACCTTGCCACATCGCTCTCCAGCGACACTTTGTGTGCAGATCTAATTAAAGGTGAAAAGTAAATATAATAAAAATGCTAAATACTTTGCTTGAGGTTTTGTAAAAATGTCAACGAGTTTGATTTATCACAGCATATGTACAGATATGATATGTTCATTGGTACTCCCTCTTGTTAGCTATGAATTAGCCTAAAAGAAATCCAGACCCAAATCCAAAGGATTAAGGGTCTGGCATCGAGTAATGAAAATGACCCAAATCGAGGGGCGGCACCAAGCACGCATTTGAAAATCTCACTGTACGCAATTGGATAACACTACGACCAATCACCAGTGGGTTTTTGCTGAGCCCCTATATAGCTAAGCCCAGAGCCCCATACGTTTAGCTACCAGCGGAGCTAACTGGTAGATTAAACCCTTGCCGTATCCGGTCGGCAAAACAGCAAAAACGTCCTTCTTAAAAGGAACGTTTCGAGGGCCATCTTCTGTTCCTCTTTAAGACAAAAGCCAAGTCTAACACGTTCATTGTAGCGGCCAAAGCCATTTCAAACAACTGGTGTTCATTCATAGCGATCATACAATGTTTACTAATGACTTCGAGGATGCAGCCCTGTCATCATCTGTTTAACACGCCTCTGGCACGCCTATATCAGATACACTGATGTGATTGGTGCAGCTCGGCTACAAGGGCGTAGTTAATGAGCAGCATTACTCGGTGCCAGAGTAACTCGCTGAGCATATTCAAATTGTGCTCTCGCGAGAACTCTGGATTTCCAGGGTAGCTATGATAATGTGCCATAATAAATAGGTCATCACTACACTCTGCTGACTATTACACATCACACAAAGCAACAATATAATGCCACACATGGCACAGTTTTTAAAGTTTTTGTAATTATATTCATTCAGCGGGCCACTGCAGAACTTGACAACACGAAGCCTAGAGGGGACATTCACAAAAATGGGCATACAGGGATTCTAACTATGGATCTCTCATCCAGAGTTCAAGGCATAACCACAGTGGATGCTGCTTTCCCCCCTCCCAAAGGACATGGCGTGAGACAAAGAGGTAGGTACAATGTAGACCACTGAATAACAAGAAAAGTCCAATTTTACTGCACAATTCAATCAAACCTTAAGTTGTCTATTTCTTATTTATTTTTTTCAGGCATCCGGGGGGAACTTTTGGAAAACTCTCTGCTCAGGAAAATAAGGTAGGGTTATAATGTTGCATAGTTTTCAAATTATTACAGCAGTTATAATGTAAAAAAAAACTTAAAGAAATCCATGATTTTATGTATGATGTGACTTGCTTGATACAACACTGTTCAGTCCATGTAGAACAGTGATGTCATTTATAGGCTAAGGTTCTTTTTACAGTTTTTGAAAATGTTGTGGATGTGGTTACACTTTATTAATTTATTCGTTTTTTAATATGGTTAATAGAATGTATCACCCAACATTGAGGTTATCATTTCTAAAAAGTAATTTTCATAAGAAAGAAATGGGTGTGCCTCTTGAACGTGCTCTATTGCACTTGCTGTCGGCCAAAGTTATAGTGAGAGAAGACTATTATAAAATTGAAAAATGTTGTTTAATGTGACATCACCTCCTAGCTGCTAACCTGCACAATAAAAAACCGCAGTCACAAAATGTTACTAAATTAAAGACCCATATACTACTCTCAGTTTGTTTATAAAGCTCTTCTCCACAAGTTCCCAATTTACTTGTCATCCCTGTTGAAACCTAGAGTTTTAGAATATAATACAATGTCACAGGGTTGGTTAACATTAAATACTCCCTTTGGTAAAGACTAAGCTTGGTAGGTCTGCTTTTTCATATTTAGCATCCTAATGTTTGGAATGGAATCCAGTCGGTACTTCATTTGCATGTTCTAGTGCCATCGGTCATTTTATTGTACTGATTGAGAATTTTTATTTTGTTGAGTGTTTGTGTTTTAGTAACTGTGTATGTCTATGTATTTTGCATGTTTTTATTTGTGTGTGACATTTGTTTGGTTGTGTTCCCAGGGCGCATTTGTGAATGAGATCTAGGTCTCAATGCGTCCCCCCTTGTTAAATTAAAAGTAATACTAGATTTGAATAGAATAGTAATACTAAAGTTGAATAGAAAGAACACTTACAATGATCAAATTATTATATTATATTTAAAATAACATAAACTAAGTAGCACTCTTAAATTGATTCTGACCAGAATCGTGTGTTAGTGTTGCAGTTTGGATATCCATGACAATTGTCCTCAGAAAAGAACTTGTCAAAGTAAAGCTCAAAATTTATTGTAACCTTGTCGGCATGAAATCTAAATCTCAATCTGTGGACACCATGTACACAAAATCACCAATCAATATTTGGTGTAATAATAATAATTGTTTTATAATAATAATTGGCTTAAATGCCTCTTGGCATGCTCTCCACCAGTCTCTCACATTGATGTTGGGTGACTTTATGCCTGTAACAGCTAAAGACCTACTGCTCTGCTTTCCGTGGTGCTGAATTAAATGAGTGAGACGCGAGGAGACAAAGTGAAAATAAACAGTGTTCTAATCATAAGTAAAACACTGATCAAACAGAAAAGGTAGCAATACGTAGTCTTAAAGCACATAACACAGTGACGTACAAACAATGACCAACAGCTGACATTCACAATGACTGAGCTTAAATTGGTAACAAATGAACAAGTTCAGGTAGGTGGTGAAATAATTAACAAGAACGATTGGTGAGGGAAAAAATGTGACCTGAAATGAAGAGGGAAAAGCAAAATGAACAGGACACATGAGGGAGAAATCAAAACACTACATACAGGGGGAGTAACTTAAAACATATGTCTAGGTCCCAAAAGGGGATCCATGACAATGCAACTCCAGGCGCAAACATTCAAGCACCTTGGATTTGTTTGATGACTTGTGACCATCCATCCTCCTCTTGATCACATTCCAGAGGTTTTCAATGGGGTTAATTTAAGAAAAGATTTGCAGTGATCTTTTATTTTTTTATCCAGAGCTGTATGTATTATGACATCTTGGGTATTACAACCAGTGACGTTAAATGTATAATGTTTTTTACAGCAATAACTGAAAATATGACAAAACGATGTGGTCCTCCTTTATGTCACAGTGAGCAGACACATGCCGAGTTTAACCCGGAGCCTCCCAAAACAGAGTACTGCTCCACTACCAGTGAGGACTACAAAGTCAAAGGCTTCCACCCTGTCCTGCCATCACCACTAAAGGTCTTCTGAAAAGATTTAATTCTTCTGATGGCTTTGTGAAAGCTTATTTTGGACTGGCCACCTTTACCACTTTTTATTTTTCATGCACATGTGAATCTGCCATCAGAAGTAACTCATACTTCAGCATGCTTTACTTGTTCTAATGTATTCATTGTATGCTTTGATTAGGAGCGTGACTACAGAAAGGATCAGGCAATTACCTTTTGGAGCGAGAATCATCAGCACATTCAGGTCAGTTTCATTATTCCATTAACACTTCCATTATACCTACACTGTAAAAAATTACAAGTTGACTGAACTGAAAAAAAATAAGTTACCTGGTTGCCTTAAAATTTTGATTAAGTCACGCAAAGGATTCCAAGTTATTTCGACACACGCTTCAGTTTTTCTAACTGAAAATAACAAGTTCAGATGGCATGCATTACTGAAAATAAACCATTGAATCAACATAATATTTGTAATCTTATCAACTATCTATTTGAGTAGTTCCAACAAAGTTATTCAATGCATTTCAACGTAGCATCTGTTTGAGTACACTTAAAAGTTCTAAAATACAGAATGCTCTGCTCTCTGAGGCCCAAAGACATCTGATTGTCATCATCCCCTTGTATAATGAGGGACACATTCATGTTTTGGACACTATATGTGTGCAATTATCATGTGCAAAAGATCTATAGTCGTCGATGGTCTAATCATTAACAGACAAATTGGGTTATGGTTTTGAAATCTGTTCATCTTGATCCATCATACCTCATGGCACAGCAAGCCACATAATACCAAAATATATATATGTAGTTTTCTTCCATCAAATGTATAAAAGAGTATGTTAAACCATCTTTGAATCTACAAATGTTGAATTATTCACAATTCTCTAGGAATGTTCAAAATTGAAGTTCTCATAACTTCACATTTTGAGTCAACATGACAATATTTTCAAAGTGGAGTGAACACATTTTTCCTGTCTAACTGAACTTGTTTTTATACATTTACAGGTCAACTCAAAATTATTGGTTCACTCAATATATTATTCACAGTTCAGCCAATTTATAGAATATTGTGTTGGCTTAACTGAGTATTGTATGTTAATGTAATATTTCCCAAAAAAATTGTTCACTCAACTTAAAAAATTGAGTAAACCCTATGTTTGAAATTTGGCTTTTTTACAGTGTAACAGCCCATGAGTTAGAGGGTATGTGTGCTGGTGACAATATAAATATATATTTCCCTACAGTTGAAAAACCTGTAACAGCAGTGTAGCAATAGTAGCTCTGTTATCACTCTTTTCATCCCTCCATCCTATTTAAATTTTACATGAATGTATTTGCAAAATTAAATATTTTTTCTGAACATTACATACATTACATACATGCAACAACATTTATTGCATATTTTAAAATGTCTAAGACCACTATCATACATACACTATATTGACACAGGTATGTGGACACCCCTACTAAGTTTTGAGTTTCTGTGTTTCAGCCACACTTGCTCACTGGTGCATAACATCCAGCACATAGCCATAAAATCTCCATAGACCAGCATTGGCAGTACAGTGACTTTAAACGTGGCACTGTCATAGGACACCAACTTTGCCACAGGTCAGTGTTAAGAACTCTGGCACTGAACTATGGAGCAGTGGAAACATGTTCTCTGGAGTGATGAATCAAAGTTTCTGATCTACACTCTGATGTACGAGTCTGATCGGGGTGGATACCAGGAGAAGGCTGCTTGCCGTAATTCATAGCGCTTTCTGTGAAGTTTGGTGGAGGAGGGTTTCACAATATGGGGCTGTTTTTAAGGGTTTGAGCTAGGCCTCTAAGTTCCAGTGAAGGGTCGTTATAATTCTACAGGATAAAATGACATTTTAGACAATTGGGTGGTTCTAAATGTGGGGCAAAAGTTTGAGGAAGGCCCTTTCCTCTTCCAGCATGACTGTGCCCCTGTGCACAAAGCAGGGTCCATAAAGACATGATTCAACCAGTTTTTGCGTGGAGGAACTTGAGTGGCCTACGACAGAGCTCTGACCTCAACCCCATTGAACACCTTCGGGATGAATTAGAACAATTTGGCTGAATGGCAAAAAATTCCCACAGACACTCCAAAATCTTGTGGAAAGCCTTTTCCAGAAGAATGGCGAATGTTATAGACACAATGGCATGGCCAACTCCATATTAACGTCCATGGTTTTGAAATGGGATGTTCAACAATGAGTGTGATGGTCAGTTATCCACATACTATTGACCTTATTGTTTATGACAAAGGAAGTTTGATGTGTGTCACCTCATGTCACCCCAGTGAAGCAGGAAGTCATTACATGACCACTTATTATACAATATTATATACAATACTATTGGCTCGGTGGAACTTATCAATGACAAGATGCTTCTATTCAATTTGATTCATAAACGATTCTAGGGGTTTCTCTTCCTCCGTCTCCGTGCCCAGCTGTGGCGGTCTCACGCTGTCTACCCACCCATCCGTCTTCTTGCTGTTAGACTGTCCTCGCTGTCGCGATTTCTTTCGCTAGGTCATTTTTTAACAACTAAACCGCTACTGCTCTGCTTTCTGTGGTGCTGAATTAAATAAATGAGATAAACATGAGGAGACAAGGTGAAAAGAAACTGTTTTAATCATAAGGAAAACACAGTTCAAACAATTGTTTTTATTTTGAATGGAAGATAAACGTGATAGACAACAATTACAATTTTTCAAAAGGCTTTTTTTATCTTCACCCAAGGGGCACAATAATTGTGGAAGATATATGGTATAAATCCCCACCAATCACCATCAATCAAAAGTATTATCAAGGTTAGAAGGGGCAGATAAGGGGTTTCTTCCCAACAAAAGCAGAGATGACATTGGTCTTATGTCAAAATATTCTGTTGGAGCCGTTTTGCCCATTAGCAGATTCTGCCTTATTTAATATATAATTATGTTTAGACATCATGCATGCTCCGCTGTATTATGATGATGATTAATTGAAATGTCTTGTGTTTAGGTTATGTTATTTTGTTCATCATTCAAATATTGTGATAATGGACATGATTTGAAATCGGATAGGGTGAGGGGATCTGGAGGTGTGGTGCCACCCTTGATTTAAGACAGGGTGCAGGTGTTAAGACAGGGGGGAAGGTCCAGAGGAACAATTGGAGGCAAAAACAGCTGTGTTTAGCAGAGCAGAAGCAAGCCGATCACAACTGGAATTTGCTGAGCATGGAGCTATACATAAAACACCATTACAAAGTGTTATTCAGGCTCACCAGATTACATGAAAATGCAGTAAACAGACTATGGAACGGTCTGCAGCAATAGCGAAACCCTGTACATCAAAAGTTGTTGTGTCAACAACTACATACTGTATATTGAGAAGGCCTTAAATTGGAATTCAATAATTAACAGATGATGGAAAAGCACTTCACAGCTATGCCCTTTATTTAAGAAGCTGTGGTAATGCAGTCCAAGACATGCAGTCTAAGCTCACATTTAGGCTAAGAGAGAAATGGAGGTCTGTTTGTGATATTACTGAAAGGACGCAACAAAGACTGTGGTTCCACGATCTGATCAAGTTTATCAGACAATCCAAAAATCATGCAAGATCCTGTCTTGGGAGATATACAAGATGCAACTGGAGGCACAAATGTGAGAAAACCCAAAACTGACACTGTATATGAAATCAAGCAGCAAGAAAAGCTTTTTTGCTGCAATTACTCCATTTGATAACATGGAGTCTAACATGATTTCCAATGTAAAAGAAAGGAGGTATACACGAAAATTCCCCAGTTTGGTCAGTACATCTGTCAAGCCTTGTGCATTCTGTAAAGGAGATCATGCGTTGGAAGCATGCCATGCAATGTTAAATATTCCCAACATGGAGAAAGTAGAGTTTTTAACAAAACATGGACTATGCTTTGCCTGCTTGGTTAAAGGACATATGAGTAAAATGGGCAAGAACTGTCTTACCTGGGATTCCTGTAAAAAGAAACATCCTACTTTCTTGCATATTGACAACTTTACTTCAGAGGAATCCGCAGGGAACATCAGAACTCCTATGACAATCAAGAAAGATACATTCATCAAGAGCAACCCTGTCACCAGATCACACAGAAGCAGAAACCACAGACTATAAGTTGGCAGTTGTACCCATAAAGGTGAAGGCAAAAAGGGGTAGCTTTGTCTTTGAAACATACCAATTTCTGGACCCTGGAAGGACAGCATCTTTCTGCACAGAGAAACAAATGGAACAGTTGTTTGTCAGAGGAAAGAGGACAGATCCTTCTCCGAACAATAGTTCACGAAAAGCCTGTGAAAAACCATACTTTGCGTGGACTGGAAGTATGCCGCCTGGATGGTAATAGTTTCATTGAACGTCCAGAGGTCTTCACACTGAATGCCATTCCTGTCAGTCAAGAGAACATCCCTACGGAAATGGAAATTAAAGGATAGCCCTACCTGAAGGATGTTCACATAAGGTAAATTATAGCGGAGGTCGATCTATTAATTGGTGCAAATGTCCCAAAAGCATTAGAGCAACTAAAAGTAATCAACAGTCAAGGCGACAGACCCTTTGCAGTCTTGACATGCTTAGGGTGGATTATCAATGGACCTCTTGGCAATACTGCACCTGCAGATGAACATGGATGACCATGGATAATGTCCAACACAATATCTGTGTTTAGATTGGAGGAATTCATTGTCCAATAATACAATCAGGACTTCTCAGAGTTGGCCTACGATGAGAAACCAGAACATACTTTTGAGAACAAAATATTCTTACAAGTGTTGGACAACTCAGTAAAATGGAAAGAAAGACACTATGAGATACAACTTATTTTTCGTCAGGATAAAATCTGCCTACTCAACAAAAGGAAAATGGCAGAAGAAAGAGTACTAAGTCTTGCATGAAGATTAAAGAAAGATGAAGCATTTCGGAAAGATTAAATAAGCTTCATGAATGATGTCTTGGTAGAAGGACATGCAGAAAGTGCCAGAAGACCAGCCCCTCCGAAATGATGGAAGACTGTGGTATATTCCTCATCACAGTGTCTACCACAAAATAAAGACAATCCAGGTGGTCTTTGACTGTACCTCTTCATTCCAAGGTTCTTCTCTGAACTCAAAGCTGCTGATTCCTGATCTTATGAACACATTGTTGGATGTGCTCCTCAGATTCAGACAGGAACCAGTAGCAGTGATGGAGGGACATAGTCCATTATCCAGATCGAAAGCGGGATATCCATTCCTTTTAATGATAATATGCTGTGCAACTCGCTATCCGAAAGCAATCCCATTATGCAACATTACCGTGAAAACAGTGATCCCTCATCAAGTTCTTTACAATGTTTGGTTTACCTAAGGAATTACAAACAAATCAGGGATGTAATTTCATGTCGAAACTACTGTTTCATGTGTTGTAAAACCTGTCTATTCGGTACCAAACTTCCAGTCTGCATCACCCAGAAAGCCAAGGTGCGTTGGAGCGATAGCATCAAACACTTAAAAAAGTCTATGCTGCGCAAATATTGTTTTGAGACAGAAGCTGATTGGGATGAGGGAGTGACCTATGTGGTGGTGTTAGGGAGACAACACGAGTAATATTGTATTAGTAATATTGTCAATTCTGTCAGTTGCACCAATTTTGCACTGAAACGGAGTGCTGATGACAATGAAGGACAATATGGTACTGAAACCCTTAACACCATTCACCACAATGTCTACATAGACAACTGTCTTAAATCTGTCTCCAGCGAAGTACGAGCAATCTCTCTGATACAGGAGCTGAAATCAATATGCGTCACTGGGGGATTTCAGCTCTGTTACCAAATGGACCAGTAACAGTTTTTCTGTCCTGGCCTCTGTTCCAGTAGAGGAGAGAGCAAAAGGGGTGAACGATCTGGACTTCGAGAAAGACAAGCTGCCTGTAGAGAGAGCCCGTGGCATGCGATGGGACATAGGGCCCTATTTTAAGGATCTAAGCAAACGGCGTGAAGCGCATGGCGCAAGTGCGCTTTGGGCGTGTCCAAATCCACTTTTGCTAGTTTGACGGCGAAAAAAGCAGTATCATCCAACTGCAGCCACAAATGGGCAATTCTCGTGCTGGTGGGGGTTCCCGTTTTCGCAAACTTGAATGCCCCAGAACACACATTCCATAGTGTTCAAATTAATTATATTACAACATTCACGGTTAAGGTTAGGGTTAAGGTTAAGCATGATGTTACTAACAAACGCAGTCTCACAACATTTTGTGATATAGTCACACAATTTTAATCTGTTGATACGTTTACACAGACACGATTTTCAAATTTATTTTTTGTGTCTCTCAGCACGTTTCCTTTTCGTGTCTCTCAGCACGTTTCCAAAGTAATGTTTTTCAAATAGAAGCATCATGACGTAGCATTTCAGAAAAAGGTAAAGGTACTTTATTTGTCACATACACATACATGTAGCGAAATTCATTCTCTGCATTTAACCCATCCCTCAAGGGAGCAGTGGGCAGCCATTTACAGCGCCCGGGGACCAACTCCAGATCTAAGCCAGTGCTTTCGTCAGGGGCAATGACTGGAGAACCTAACCTGCATGTTTTTTGATGGTGGGGGAAACCAGAGCACCCAGAGGAAACCCACGTAGACACGAGACGACCAAGGTTTGAACCCAGAAGGCTACAGTGCTATCCACTAGGCCACCATGCCTGCCCTGGTATTCTTAATATTTTTAAAAGTAATCTTAATATGCTTTAATATATTTTAGATGGGCTTAACACCAAGGTTTCACAGTGGTTATGTGCCGAGCGCATGGTCTGAAAGTGTTGTACTAAGTGTCTTTATTAATTCCATAGGTGTGTTTAGGGCGTAACATGCAATAAACCAATCAGAGATTCATTTCCCATTCCCTTTAAGAGCCAGGCGCGTTTGTACCTTTCGCGCATTGCTATTATGATGGTGGATTTGCACCGTAATATTTTTATTTGTAATCTTTTGCATGTTTGTGTGCTGCTGTGCTTCCCTGTGTGTGCAACAAGAATAGTGTGCAAGCGCTGTGCATACGCCTAGGTGCATTTGACTAATTTGCTTGAAAGCAATGACATTCTGCACCATTAACTTTAGACCAGGTTTTTGTTGGTCAATGGCCCGATCACTTTCCGATGCCTCAAGATACAATTATCCTGAACACACCTCCCAGTTAGACCAGCATATAACACACTGGTTTTGACTACTTCAGTCCGATCGAAGTAAAGAGTGGCCACAGCAGAGTGAAGAGGTACAGAGCCCTGTTTACATGCCTCGCAAGTAGAGCTGTACACCTGGATATGGCCTACTCTCTGGATACAGAGAAACACTTGTTGACCTAAACCTCATATCATAAGATCCAGCATTCAAGACATTCAGTCCTCCTTATGGTTCTCATCACGGAGGTGTGTGGGAGCGTTCCATCCGGATTGTGAAAACGATCCTCTACTCAGTCACAAAGGAACATACCTTAGATGGCAAAAGTCTCTAAACGGCTCTGTGTGAGGTAGAGGCATACATCAATGATGGTAATATCTGAGGATGTGAAAGACCCAGAATCATTAACAACTAATCACCAGCTTCAAATGAAAGGAATGTCCACTCTTCGAATAAAAGGACCTCTATTCCAGAAGATGGAAACAGATACAATACATATCAGACCTATTTTGGAAACGTTGGACATGGGAGTACCTTCCATTGAGACAAAAATTTTATGATCAGGAGACATAGTGCTGATCATTGATGAAACCTCACCACGCAATTCCTGGCCCATGGGACATATCACAGATACTTTTCCTGACAAGAACTGACATGAACGCCGCGTTGTCAAGACACAGAATGGCACATTGGAAAGGACCATTACAAAGCTGTGCCTCCTTGAAGATATGACCTAAAAATTAGATCTGCCCTAAACTACGCTTAACAACTTTGACCTATCATGAGATATTTTTATTGAAAAATGACTAAATGATTATAAAACTTTTAACCATTAAATAGGTACATTTATTTTGAATGACACTGATCTACCAAATTAGTTGCAAGATGAGATCTTGAAAACATACTTGAGTTAGGCTTGTTGATTGACCCCTAAAGGACTCCTGAGGAAAAATAAGGTTTTTTTTCTGACAAAATGAACTGTTGACATTTTGAAGGACATTTAATTTTTTCTAAAGAGAGAATGAACACCTTGACAATCTTGTCATCAAGGATTTTTGAGTATATACTGCTCCTTCCGAACGTATGCTTGTATGAATTGCCTTATAATGGTCAATTAGGCTACGGAGTGTTGGAACCCATTAGGTTGTGTTTTTTTTTCATCATTCTAATATTGTGATAATGGACATGATGTGAAGATAGGGTGAGGGGATCTGGACGCGTGGTGACACCCTTGATTTAAGACAGGGTGCAGGAGATGTTCAAAGAGGGAAGAGCAAACAATTTCCAACCGCATAAACACATAATCCACATAACGACCTGATATAGAATGTTTTAATTATGTTTTGAATTTTATTTAGTTATCTATGCTGTTTACCCCTTAATAAAACGTTTGATCTGTGACACTAAAAACCACAGAATGTGTGGTAATTTACCGATCGCCCCCTACATTGTCCTTCATGTTCTTCTAGATACAGACTGTGATGAGTATAATGATTGTAAAGATACTTCTTCAGGCTGACATAGAACAACGAATGTGCAAAGAAGCAATTGTGATTGAATTTACAAAATGGCAGACTTTAACTACATAGAGTTTGGAAAAGGTCTGTAATTGCATTTGTAGACACAATGTGGGCCCAAATTACACACTAGCACTATTAAGTTTCTCATCGTTCTTTGGTTAAAAAATAGAAAAAAGCGAACTCGTTGGCACAATGATTTTCTACACTATTGCGCTTCTTTTGCATTTTCTCATATTACAATGCAAGAATACTCTATAATACACCTTTAAAATGTATTATATGATGGCTGTTCAATTGCAGCAAATAGAGAGTTTAGCATTATATGTCCCATTATGAAACATATGAAAAGGACTTAGAATAATGAATTTCCCATGTGAAGTCTCCATCGTGAATGTTTTCTCCAGATGCCTTTCAATAAGATGTTATTAAATTAGATTAGAATGTTATTAACTTCTGCCAATGAAGTTCTAAGAATGCTGCGGGTACTGCATATTGTCCAATTTAGAATGAGGTGCTGTAACTCATCTTGTACAAGTCTGAGTTAAGTACAAGTCTACAATAAAGCAATTTGGGAACAAATGCAAACTTAACTTATGTGGTATACCATGTTTTTGCATTGTGCCAGGGTGTAACAGCGGTGAAAACGAGGGATACCCCATTCAAGAAGAATGCCACCTTCAGCACACCTATTAGTCAACACATGGATGACCAGCCTTTGCTGTAAACCTCTGAATATTAACATGTTAACTGGGAACATGATATTAATAATCTGCGCTATATAGACCTCCACTGCAGTAGTTGCATACCTAAACAAGCAATTGTGTTAAAAACATACAATAAAATGTTGGTTGCAAAACCTTGAAAATGTGACAAATACATTGAATGTATTTTTAATGTTGAATCTTGGTCAAATGATCTGTGTTTGTAAGATATACACAAGGCAGAGGTAAGGTCATTCTCTTACTGCCAGTACTTTCTATTCATATTATTAAATCTGTTTCATCAAGTTGTTACTTCGCAAAAGCATTTTTCTTGTTTGTTGATTCTTCTGCAGTCACCTTTTGCAACCCTTAATTACCATGATTGATTTCTAGTGCAAAAAATCTGGCTTTTGTCCTTGGTAGACCTATTTGTTTTCTGAGATGTAAAAATTGTTTTTCTAGCTTAAGGAAAAAGAGAGTCTCATTGTATGAATCCATACAGAAATCATACATTGATGTTCAGCCTCCTTACTTTAGAAAGCATGGCTCTGTCACTCAAAAGACAATTTGACACAGCTCCTCTCCTCTTGCTTTTAGCAGAGATTAGGAGGTAGCTATGGCAACAAGTAATTTTTAGACTACATTTATGCAGCTTTTCCCTCAAACATTCTATTACCTCATGGGATTAGAGCAGAAAACACTTGTGTCTGAAACAGAGGTCATTATGTGACTTGCAGAAAAATAGAATATATTGCATCCAATTAAATGTTTCATTGTGATAAAATAAACAATTTTCCCCTTCATTAGATTATTGGTGTCTTCCTTGATCTTTACATATGTGTTTTTGTTTATTTTCTTTTAAGTCATTAATTTTATTTTCTTAAAGGGAACATGCTCAACTTTAATATTATAACATCAGCATAGGCACCTATTACAAAAACGTCTTGCCTTTTATCCATAAACTACTGTTTGCTAATTTAAAGTATGAACAGATGACGGTGTTAACGGGAGAAGACACAGTATTGAGACAAAAACAAAATGGCAGACACTGTAATCATCAAGCTGTGCAGGATGCAGTTGTGATCAGCTGCAATGACATCACCAGTAATTAGGTGTCCTTTATCAGCTGCGGCATGGCCATGTGCTTCGTGGATCTGCCCCTCTCTGCAGGTGAACAGCTTCCTCTAATTACCGTCCGCCCACTCTGCTCTGCTACCAAGCTCTGAGGGCCAGTTAGCAAGTCACACATTGAAGAGAGGAGACGGTGGAAGGATTTCTAGTAACATTAAGATATAAGTCACCTAAATTCAGCTGTCAAGTAAACATGTCACATAAGTATTTCCCCTTCAGGGAGTTGTCTACTTGGAAAGTTTGTAGATACCGATAAATTTACAGTGTAAATCATTGTCCTTTGTCATAAACACTCTTCTAAACCACTGAATGATCTTAAGCTGAATTTACACTAAAGAAATATTTAAAGTGTTGTTCTCATTGTTTTTAATGAGCTGAAACATCCCAGAAATTTTCCGTATGCACAAAAAAACATGAAAAAGCTGATTAAGCAGCTTGACCATTACACAGCTGCAACTTGTGCTGGGGAAAATAAAAGGAGATCTGCAGTTTTCAAGGAGATTTAAATATGATTCCCTATTGATACTGATTGAGTTCAATGGTTACAATGATTCTGCAATTATGTTTTAAGAGTAAAACAATGAAGTATCATTGGTGCAATGATTGAATGTTGCTGCGTTTAAGCCTTAGATAACAATAAACTATAAGGTTCTATTTGGTTATTTGTGGAATACTGGAAGCAGTACAAAACATGATAGACATTGGTTTAGCTTTGATATAACTTTCTTTCCAGAGTTGCTGTTCTGTAAAGGCACATTGCTGTTCTGTAAAGGCACATTGTGCACAGAGAACACAAGTGCAATACATTCTATTAATGTTCAGAAGCTGTGGTACAATCCAGATCTTTTGGTCTAATGATGGATTTGCGACCCAAAAATGTTTGATGTGTAGTCTCAGCCAAAAGCACAAAGTAAAGCAGATCTTTAATATTTACAGAGAACGGCTAAGGGACACTTACATGTAGGAGAAAATATTTGGGTGAGCAATCTTAAGTGAATATGACCTTGTTCTAAAAGTTCAGATGTACAGACAAACATAAATACATAGTTACAAGACCTGTCCCCATCACGCCGTCAACCTTAACACAAAATTCTGTGAAAAATCAAACAATACTATCTGGACATGAGTAATACCGTTATGTTTTACTTAGTTTATTGAACAAAATATTTTACAATATCTTGGATATACATATATACATATATCTTCTTGTACTGTATACAGTAACACCACTGTGGAACTCAGCCCTCTGCATTGATATGGATCTTTACAGTTTTTTCCGATTGCTAAAACACAAAAAGTGAATGCTTAGACCAAAGCGTCAAAACCGTAACGTTTGCATGCATTTGGTACACTCAGGCACCAAATGAATGAACACAATGTCGGCATGGCACTGTAAACAATTCTGTAACACACGGTGCAAAACACTACACACATCGTGCATGTGTTACACACTTTGGCCAATGATGAAACACTCTGCAGTCAGCATGTGTGTTTTAATTCAATAGTTAAAACACACATGACATTAGCAACACTCCCGCACACATCGTAAAACACTTAACCCGTAACTGAACACCAATCAGTCACTATATAATTCAGGTATGAGCACCTGTCGTGAGACAATTGTCAATATGGAGGCTGAAGGAGAGAGGAGAACAAAGAAGAGACGGGGAGGGAAGAGGGAGAGGAGATAGAGGAAGAGACTCTGGTAAAAACAAGACATCGGGACTGAAACATCATCGGCCAAAGGGCCATCGAGAATGTCCCCGGGCAGTGCGGGGGCAACATCACCATGCCACCCTGGGTCCCTACAACACTGCACACATACTGACATTTCTGCATGCACTACATGCCGCGGTCACATAGGACCAACCAAGGCAGCCCATGTTCATTGTGATCTGGGATAATGTCAGTTTCCACTGCCCCCTCATTCCCCGTTCCTCAACCTGATAGGGGAATTATTGTCGGCATGGCGGTGGAAGGTCTATGACCGCTTACACATGCACGCGTGCCACTCCTGCGAGCAATGGAGGAGGCATGCGGAGACATCGAGGTGGGCTCGATCCACGGGTGGATACGCCACGCCCGGCGATATTTTCCCGTTGCCTGGCAAGGGAGAACATCACCTGTGATGTGGACGAGGTGACGTGTCCAGACCCCAATCGACTGAGTGATCCCTGACTTGTAATGGGAGTTCTTTTACTACCTGTACAATGTATGACTGAGGCTTGGTTACGGGAATAAAAACGGTTTAAAAACTACAAATGATAGAAGTGTCTTGAGTAAAGTTGACCAGTGTGTTGTGTCTGTTTGACTGTTTATTGTTCATGTGCATGTGTGTTAACTATTGATCTGAATAGGGCCTTTTGAAGTCAGAGTGTTAAGTTTTGATTGCAGAATGGCAGTTTTGATTGCAGAATGGCAGTTTTGACATGGCAGTTCAATGTTAATCTTTAAGTGTTGTGTAAAGCATTCTTGTGTGTTGAGTTTTGACACGATGAGCCAAATTATGCATTTTGTGTGTTAGCAATTGGAAAAAACTGTAATTGTGCCCCCATCTACTATGAACACTGTATGGAAATATTGATACATCATTGACTTCCAAACACGTTATACAAATCTTAATATAGAAAGCACAAAAAATAAGAATTTATCATCGAAAAAGAACTCACTCGCAGGTGAGAAAAAGATTTCGTACAAAATATCTTTACACATTTTTGCAGTTACAATACACTGGTATTTAACATACCATTAAACATCCCTTCTTTTGCAAAAAGTATTCAGTAAATAGTTGTGTTCAGCTTAATGGGAAGGAATAACCTTTAGGACTTATTCTAAAACAAATAAAACAGTGGCTGGCATTCTACTGAGTAGCTTCTATGGTCGGCTTCACTGTGGATACAATCAGCAGGCCTCTCAAATAACGTACACGTCAGTCTTCTCCCCCTGAAGCCAATAGGTTCTCATTTTCCCTTTGCCCTGGAAAAACACAGAAATCAATAAGTTTTAGTAATCAATATGCGCCAGAATCAATAGACTCATCAATGGAGATGAGTGGGTGTGAAAGATCCACAAATGGGCTGCTCTTTATGGAAGGGTGATCCTGAAATTCACTTGGTCTGTTAAAACACATCTGGTACATCAAGATAAAAGATGGTACTCTTACTAATCACTTTGATTTTCTTCCATTTCGTCAGGGTGTACAGCCATCTATATTACGACACTGGTCATTTGTATTCTGTAATTGATCATCCCTATTGAATAAAGGAAGGCATGGCAGATGACGGTAACATGTGCAATATTCATTATATATACCTTCATTTCTATATCCCCTCGTAACTGAAGATCAAAGTAACCAAATTCATCCAGTACTTCTTTGGTGGCTGAAGAGAGATGGATCCTCAAGGCTGTGAAACACATCAATCGGACAAGAAACAATCACTGTGAGTGCTTTAGAGGGAGTGACACCAGATTGAGTGCTTTAGAGGGAGTGACACCAGATTGAGTGCTTTAGAGGGAGTGACACCAGATTGCGTTAATAAATCATGTTTCTTCTTTCATGTATTCCTGTAGTTTATAACAATTACAGTAAACATTCTTTCTGTATGTAAACCAAGTAGATAATGTATACAAGTCAAAAGCGGAAGTTAAGATTGTAATCCTACCGATGCGTATAAAAAGTCCCTACAAACAGTTTTTGAGAAGGCAGTCGCCCTACCACTATAGGTTATTTTATGGTACACAGTTTATCACTGTGGATGTGGCCTGGGTATAAGTGTTATTGATTGAAACGGAGCAGGAAGTGAGCAGGATGTGACTTAATCAATAATGTGAATCACTCACAATACGCCCAGGCTGGTACTACACCACTATTTATTCTTTGATGCTTCTTAGTTTCTACAGTACGTGCAAAATACGAGTCCATCATTTTCACAACTTGACCTTGGTTTCTCTGACACAAGACTTCAGTAAGATCTGGTGGGGACAATTAATGACTAGAAACCAGTAGCTCTATAAATCCTTCTCACAAAGAACAAATAAAATCTAAGATAATACCCTTTAAATTAAATAGAAAATAATACCACATAATTAACAGCAAACAATGAATACTTAGTGTCCACTAAAGCATGGAGTATTATTACCGTACTGGGTTTTAGAATGTGGCAACATTTCAGTATGAATAGCTATTAATTTTAGCATGATGACACCATCAAAACAGAAAAAATACTGTAGGAAAATTGAGATCTGAATCTTGCTCTCACCCTCTCCATTTGACTCCATTCGTGATGCTGTGTTGACAGTATCTCCAAATAAACAATACCTGGGCATTTTTAGACCCACCACCCCAGCGCAGACAGGCCCTACACAGAGAAAAGACAGTGAAATATACTTGAAACATGCTACATAGCATTACAAATGTCCTATAAAGCATGATAGAAATACAATTGAAAAAATAAATGTATGTTTTAAATATCCATCTAGATTTAGACCAGGGCACTGCATTATCACTGCAACCACTTTATTTGAAAATTATCTGGTAATGCCTTAGATTTCAAGATGTCATGTGTTGCCTTTTTATTGACCTGTCTTAGGCATTTGATACAGTGGATCGTTCTGTTCTGTTCTTTTGCATATTTTCACTATTAGTCCTGGGATTGAGTGACTGAGCGCTGGCAGTAATGTCTGAAAATTCATATCTGAATTTTTTCAGGGGCTTAAAGGGGTTTCATGGGGCTCAATTCTCATAACACTTTTATGTGTATGATACTGTGTTGTATGCTATTGCACCAACTGTTCCTTTGTTACACAAAAATGCACAGCCTAAAATGCATAAATTTAATTAAAAACAGACCGGTGGTGTGCTTATTGACAAACACTGTGGGACTCGTCATGTCCTAAACGGCAATTCCTGTTCAAATGGCAAAATATGCATTTAGTACATAGTACTGGTTTGGACCCCCTTTTGCATTAAGCAATGCCTTCATTCTTCGTGGCACATATTGTCCTATTTTGGTTGGCTCATGCAAATTGTAGCCTCAGTTTCTTGTTCTTATCTGACAGGAGTGGCACCCAGCACTGTGAAATCTGACAGGGTTACTTTACTTAAAATATTTATGCAAACTCATTGGTCTTCTGCTGCTGTAGCCCATCTGCCTCAAGGATCAACATGTTGTGTGTTCAGAGATGTTCCTCTGCAGACCTTGGTTGTAGCAAGTAGTTATTTGAATTACTGTTGCCTTTCTATCAGCTTGAACCAGTCTGGCCATTCTCCTCTGACATCAACAAGGCATTTTCACCCAGAGAACTGCAGCTCACTGGATATTTTCTGTTTTTAGATAATTCACTGTAAACCCTAGAGATGGTTGTGTGGGAAAATCCCACTAGATCAGCACTTTCTGAAATACTCAAACCAATCTGTCTGGCACTAACAACCATGACAGGTTCAAAGTCACTTAAATCACCTTTCTTCCCCATTCTGATGCTTAGTGTGAACTTCAGCAGATTGTCTTTAAATCGCTACATGCCTCAATGCATTGACTTGTTGCAAAGTGATTGGCTGATTAGATATCTGCGTTATGGAACAAAGTTAACAAAGTGGCCGGTGAGTGCAATTGTTTTTTTTCAGATTTTTTTATATCATGAAATACATGTTTTACAGCTTTTAGTATCTGGTCACTGAAAGAGAAGGTTGTTCTGTTTTCATCCTGTGAAATTTTACACAAATTCTACAAATAGCACCTTTAATGTGAGTCTGGATAGTAGAGTCTGCTAAATACTCAAATGTAACCGCTCTGTTTAACTGGAAGGAAGCCAAGGATTGGTAGTAGGATTGTGCAGTTCAAAACAAATTCATTCAAATAAGCAACTAGCCTCTTACAGTAGTCAAAAGACATTTCAACAATAATTACGAACTCAAAGTGACAGGGAGGTCATACCTGTGTGGATTCCTACTCTGAGCCGTAGCTGGTCTTGGGGTCTATGTCGAATCTTGAATGTTTTCACCTGTTCTAGTAAGGCTAAGGACATTCCAGCGATTTCTCTCGCATGGAGTTTACCGTTTCTCACTGGGAGTCCTGACACCACCATGTACGCATCACCAATGGTTTCCACCTGACGAACATGAACAAACAAAATGTGTCTAAATGGGTCAAATTATCACAGGTCTAAATTATATTTAAAATATTATATGATTACTCTGACTTACCTTGTATACATCAAAGTTATCGATGATGGCATCAAAACATGTGTAGAGATCATTGAGTAATGTCACCACCTAAGAAAAATATAAAATAGAGTATTCAGGTCATCTAGAAACAAAGCCTTAAAGTAAAACAATCGTAAACTCTTAACACCTCTCTTCCGAATTCTCTTGACCCAGAAATCTTAAAACCCTTCGACAATTGCCTATGTGTAAGTTATTATTCTATAATGCAGTGTTTCTCAAACTTTTTTCAATATTGTACCCCCTTTGAATTGCATTTTTAAGCCAAGTACCCCCTGACCAGTGCAAGGTACCCCCTGACAAGCAGAAAACATTTTTGGTAGAAAAAAGTCTATATAAAGAGGTACAATACAGAGCCGGCAGTGACACATTCACTAAACAACAACCTTTTTTAAGCATAAACATTTAAATGCTACATTTCAAATGTTTAGAATTCATCACTTAATTCATTCATTATTATAGTATAATTATTTTAGGAATTATGCATGACATATTTTTAAATTAGCATTTTTGCAAAAATGTAATGCACCCCCTGCAGTAGTCCAAAGTACCCCTATGGGTACACGTACCCCCATTTGAGAAACACTGCTCTAGTGTCAGTCTAAACATTTCATTTAGTGCAGATGTTAACAAGTAGATTACTCAAAGCAGCGCATGTTACCATGCACCTATACGCTGTTTTTAAGTGGAAGGCTACATATTTAATGTTGAACAATGTTATGAAAACCATTGTTGGTAAAGTTTGCGTTCAACTTGTTTCGAATCACCCATTACTTTGATGAAATGCTTCCATACTACGGATTTATTGTGCTTTTTTTTTAAAGTTCTATAATACCAACAGTACATTTCAAGTGCAGGACAGGTTATAGTGAATCTAACAACTGCTACAATTGCATGCGCACATTAGAAGTATGAAAAAAAACTATGCAGATAAATAAAAGGGAATTTCAGGTTATGGTATGTGGTATAGGCCTTATTGAATATGATTTTGGAAAACGCCTTTGTTTAAAAAAAATTATTAGTGTAATACTGTTTGACTTAAATAATATAATATTCTGTAGCACATTTATTTCTTTCAGCAATGGTGTATTTAAGGGACACAGGCAGGAATCAGATCTCACACAGCAGATCGCACACTGGGTTTGGTGCGTTGCGCACGGTTTCATTCGCTCCGCTCCCGAGCCCGCCCTCCCCAATTAAGATCCACTGACCGCGGCTGTCACACAGCCATACGGCTGCTCGACTAGAAAAAATCTTAGCCGACCAAGAGTCTATCGACCAAACAATCGACCAGTCGACTGAATGGTGTCAGCCCTAGTTTTTCCACAAACTGATATTCTAAACCCAAAAAGTGAGCGACCACTTAGCTACCTTATCATTTGGAGGTCCTTCTGAGATAGAGAACACAGAAAGACTACAGAATAAGGTGTTTTGAATGGCTTGAATACTATTGAAGAAAACAGTTGGAGTCGCTTGGTCAATTTTATTTAACCTCCTAGGGATAGGTGTCCCTATTTAAGGTCAGTGTTATATTTTTCTTCAATAATTTCACATTTCCAGAAAATTCCAATTATTTTCTTTCAAATGGTATCAGAGATATACATCTCCTTGCTTCATGTCCAGATCTACAAGCATTTAGATTTGGGTTTGTAACTGTAGGTGGAAATCGACATTTTAAACGATATCCTCAAACTGTTTTAATAAATCGACACTACAGTGCTAGAGTATGCCAAAATTAAATCGTACCAACCGCCAGGGATACCACGGTGCAGAGAGAGACCCAGTGAGACGCAGATTAGTTGGTACCTCAATACAACACTTACTGAGAAACTTAGCCAGTATAAAAAGCAATGAAACTGTATGAAAAATCTTTGATAAAAGACAGGGTCCACATTGTAACATTGGTTGTTGACAGGAAGCAGACTGCAGGAGTTTTTCAGTTGTCATCTTTTATTTGAAGACAGGAATTACAGACATAGAAGTAGCGTTCTTCTTAGAGGAGCTAATTAAATGGAAATAATACCCTACTATACAATTACGTGGTATAGGCTTGATAGCTAATACTGAGCGTATGCTTGGATTTACATTCCCACATAAATTACTTACGACACATAACGTGGTGGAGGCACTCTTGCTAATAAATGCTTAAAGGACAATTCCGGCACAAAATGAACGTAGGGGTAAATAACACATGGGTACTGAGTCGACTGATCTCTGGGATATGTTTTCATGCTAATCGAATGTGCCCAGTTTTAGTGCGAACTGATAATTACCTTATAACGCTAGTCAAAATAGCACCACACTTCCACGGTAGGATAATGAGGGTACCTACATGCAAACCGAAGCATTGAGAACTTTGTAAGTATACAGACAGTTTATTAAAAACATAGTTTAAAAGACAGAAGGGTTAAGTCAGCAAAAATGGGCCACGTTTTGGTAAATGGCTAATACTATCATCAAATAAGCTATGCGTGAGATCTACTCATATTTTTATAAATTAGCATGGGTCTCTTAAATATATATATATTGTTTAAATGTGAAAAAGTATAGTTGTTTTAAAATAAGCTTACTTATAATTGCTTTAGTAACCTTATTAGTGATGAATGAAAATTACTATTTCAGGCTCACCTTACAATCTCTCTGACAAGCTTCATGTAAACATATATAAAAATGGGTAACGAACGACATTGTGTTTTTAAGTCATCATATGAACTCCTCACAGATATCCTATTTCTTCTTAGTCTGTTTAGAGGACGCATTTACATTGTATATTGTAATTTTAATCATACAGTACCTAGACAGTCAATTCAATGAAAACACCCTAGAGTATCATCTACTGTATATTTGCGAATAATCACTGTATAGTTTTTTTGTCTAAACAAAAAAAATTCAAATAGTTCAACAAACTACACGTGTAATAAGGTGATTGCATTCCCCTGATTTCATGTGAGCCCTGTTAATGTCAAGGTTTCTCCCATGCTTACAGTACATATTTCTTTTCTGTTGTCCTATTCGCGCAGTAACATAGGCCTACGGCTTGATGGCATTGACCGGGTATTTCAACCTTGACAACCGCGTTTCGAATCCAGCGTGGGGGAAAGTTGTTTTTATAGTATAAACGTTTTCAACAGTTACAGAATCATAGTCAGAATATAAACTGGCTATTGTATATTTAAAATACCTTTTCATGCACAAGAAATCATCTCTTTTCTTTGCCTAAATCATCGGGAAAGAAATGGTTAACGAACAACATTGTGTTTTTACTGTAAGTCGTCATATGACCCTCCTGAAATCCACACGGATATCCTATTTCTTCTCAGTCTGTTTAGAGGATGCATTTAAATTGTATATTGTAATTGTCCCCCTCTGTGCTGCATCACCCATCCTAGTTCAACAAACTACACACGTAATAAAGTGATTGCATTCAGGATGTGACCATTGTCATTTCAATAGATATGGACACAGTGATAATGACTTACCAATACCAGGACTGTGTTTTGTTACAGACTTGTTCTCTAGAACACAGATACACTGTAATTCACAGATTGATTTTATACAACACAGAGGTACATACAGTGTCCTTCACAGACTCATCCTCTACAGCACTGGAACACAGTTTCCTTCAACAGACTCATCCTCTACAGCACTAAAACACAGTGTCCTTCACAGACTCATCCTCTACAGCACTGGAACACAGTGTCCTTCACAGGGACATCCTCTGGCTTGAAAACTGTCCAAACTTTCTCAATGCAGTAATTTTGTGGTACGAAACTAAAGGAAGGTGGCTGTTGAATGGTGCAGAAGGAAAGACAGTTTTTGGTACAGCTGTGACCAAAAGATCAAAAAAGCAAAACAGCTTGTCATGATTTTCTTTAGATGACTGTTTTTTAAATTATTAAACTTTATATATACAGGTAAACACCAACTGAGACCAGGTTCTCTTTTACAGTTCTCCTGTGATACAGTAATTTAAAAAACAACAGCAACTTAAATGAAATACAGAGAGAACTTTATTTGTGAGAAGCTATGTACATTCTTGTCCCAAGTTTGTTTTCCACAACTGTCAACTTTGCATAAAACTGACAAAACAACATCTATTCCAGTCTCTATTGTTTAAGCTTGGGTGAAACAAAAGATATTTCAAAGAGTTTCCAAAAGAAATTCCATTGTGTCAGCTCATCGGGCATTTGGTTTGAGCCGGTGATGAGATGTGACAGAGATTAGATGTGTTTCAAGCATGAAATCCCAACAGTTCCCCAGTCAGATTTAAATATTTCTGCTCCTTCCAGATTGGACCAGTGCCCAGAACCTTCCATAGCTTACAGAGAAATACATTTGCATGAATAATAAAAGCCAACACCAAAAAACTGGGAACACATTTTGTAAACACATTCTAAATGTGCAGTGTAAGAACTACGGAACGCCAGATTTATGAAATACTGTGTTTTAAAAACCTTGCTATACTACAATACCTTTGAGGGAATATTAGTTAGTGTGCAAATTTGTAGGTTAAGTTTAATTAAATAATAAATAAATACTACTGAATCTAGAGAGAATATGCATGTACTCTCTTTAATTTTAAATAGAGCCCAAATTGGTAGTACAGTAGTCCTCTGAACTCACTCTGCTCTGGAATCTTAATTCAATGAACAGTGACATGACAAATAATGGTAAAATATGACTGGCATTAATGTTAAATTTGAAACATCTTCAAGTGATAGTTGTGAGCTATAGTACGTGAACATATGGTACATTTGCTAAAATGCATGATTATACTTGTAAGTAGCAGCTGCAGGCAGAAAATAATAAACCAATCTGTCTGTACCACTTGCCAAGTGTCAACTTTTGGATTTCATTTGAATGTGACATGAAACCTCCATAGTAACTTCACAATCTGAGAATAAGCACTGCCGACTTGATGAATTCCTGGCTCAGGCTACGTCAAGAAGAACATTGACTTGAGCTGATGAAATAGGTAAAACGTGGAGACATTGCACTAACCATTAAAGCCATTCCATAGCTCATTCATCATACAGTACTCTTGTGAAGGGAATGTCAATGATATAAGTAGTCCTGAAAATGTCTTGGAGGAAAAAAATGCCGTATCAGCTTGAGCTGCCAGTGACTCAACTCTATAACGTCAATGCGCTTTCAGCTCTAATAATACTATTTTGAGTTGTGGCTTCTGTGTGGGAATGCTTGGTAACTAGGAGACATACAGTAAGGCAGGTGCTCTTATAGACTCTGCATGAGCTAGGTTGCCTAAGCAGCTATGAAAACTTCCCTATTATTTCCTCCTCATACATTTCCTCTCCTTTTCCCGTGATGCGCGGTTAGCATATTTTCAAGCTCTCTAGTCCAGTTCCTTTTAGGAGGAATACCAGTAAGTGTCTGATTTCCAATATAGTATTAATACTGTAAATCATTCAATGAATCTGAAGTCTGTTTACTGAAGTCTCTTGTTAAAGTTGGATATGTCTACTGAGACGTTACCTGCAGGGGGGTGCTCTCAGCCGACATGGACGTGAAACCCACAATATCACTGAAGTAGATTGTGACACTGTCAAACGCCTCCGCTTGGACCGTCTCCCCCCGCTTTAACTGCTCCGCTACTGAGCTGTAGACAACAGAACACAAGTACAATTATTCAGAACACAACATCTACAGAGTGCTTAAGAAGATTTTCATTTGAGTGGACCGGCAGCCGTAATCACAGCAAAAAGCCTCATTCACTGAGCTGCACTAGCAGCTATTAAACCAGGCTCCTGTTCAAATCTGCAGTGAGACAGAATATCTGTTGCTTCTCTCAAGCCCTTCTGTTTCTGTCCAAATGGCTTTTAAAGAGACATTTAGGCAGACAATCAGAAGATAAATTAGTGTGACCACACTACAGAGACAGAAAGATTAGACAGACAGAGCACCATTGTTCTCCACTTTCCAGTGATCAGAGGTGCTTAACACCCTATGATATTTCTCCTCCTAGTTCTGGTTAATGAGAAGTTTGCTTGTCAGCTCTCATCTTGCATTGGCCTTTCATCTACTCTCTGCTTATGTAACTGTGAATGTGTATATTTAAAAAGAGTGTGAGATACAAAAATAGAATGCTGAGGGACACTTGGATGTCTTGGACTTTAAACATCATTAGGTTGCAGACAATGAAACAGAACATCTGTACATATACTCAGTTTGACAATTAGAAGTACAGACCAATAAACATAGTTGCAGAAATAGTGGAATAGTTAATAGTTAATAGTTATTCTTACTGTGGCAAGATCTGGTAAAGTAGATTTTCTGCTTTTCGTTTCTCCTCCAGGTAGGCTTGCGTTCGTTCCTCCACTAAGTTCTCAAGGTTGTTGGCGTACTGCTCCATCCTGGACAGCAGGTTGTTCAGAATACTGGTACTGCCCTCCCTGTGTTACAAACAGACAGAAAAATAACATTTACTTATTACCATTCTGTATGAAATATTTCAGAATCTTCTAGACTTCTCTGTTTATGTCAGCTAATATGTACATTCAAAAGGTATTATACAATGGCCTGGCCTATATAGCAGAAGCAGAATGTCTGAGTCATCCGGAGCTATAGCTGTACTGAAGATCAGGCCTACACTCTAGGCTTGGTATCGTTCCCACGTCCATAGCGCATCACGGATCATACACCCACATGCAGAAGTCAGAGGAACACTATGTTAATGGCAGACAACAGACAGCCTTGAATGAATCGCAGTGCAACAGGAGTACTCATGTGAAGTATGTACAGCAAAGGAGTGTGATGGAAAACTGTGGAGACCCATAGAAGAAGAGTGCTTTCAAAGCCTTCACGCAGTTCAATGGCATTTCATTGAATTTGTCATTTAAGCATTTTGGAATGTTTGAAGTGCAGGACTTAATTCACCCGCATGTGATGAACCAAATGTGAGCCCCTCCCTAGAGCTGAATTACCATAAAAATACCCTGTTTTTTGCCTGTGTCCTTTATCCAGAGATTCACACATCAAAAATAACACACCATCCATCACTGCATGTCAAACCCGTACATTTAAATGATTAAAATAGCACAGTATTAGCCGGGCTGCTTTTTTATGTACAATGCCTCACACATGGGTGACCTCCCACTCATCTGACACAGCTTCCTTCTAAAAGGTATCAATCTTGTCCATCATCCTTCAGGCCGGTGAAAACGGACAGCAGTAAATAAAGGCGGGGCCGAGGACAATGGGCTAACGTGAACGTGGCAGACAGAACCAATGTGTGGAGCTGGACTGCCACGCAGCTAGTCAAGAGAATGAAGCACAACCTGTGCTCTGATGTCAACAGGCATCCTTTAAAATGATTATGTTTGCCTTGTCAAACCCAAGAAAAGCCTCTTTTACTCGTAAATACAGAAGCAGTGAAAAATACCCAGCAAGGGGCCAAATCTGTGCCTTTACTGATGTTTTATTAACTCTGCCCAGGTTAAAACAACTCTGCCCATTCTTCTGCATTAGCCAATGAAATAAAAATATTACACTAACTAATACTGTTCTAGTTAGTAAGACTGTATCAGGAAGGAACCAACACTTAGTGTTGTGGTTGTAGCATCTGATGAGTAACTAAAATGATGGCAAATCCCAAGCTGGCAAGGGGGAGATGTTGCTTCCTTAAAGGTCTATGTAAAAATGGAATTGAATGTCTTGTGAATGGCTAAAATCTTAAATATTTTATTTTTAAATCAAATTAGTAGACTTTATATAACTAGCTGCATATGCGCTCCCTATTTTATTGTTAAAGTTAGGGCTATTTTAAGGTTAAGATTGTGGTTTTTTTCTGGAGTGTGGCAGAAGAGTGGGCGGAGTTTATTGGAGTTTATTAGACCTGGGTGGAGTTATTTTAACATCAGCCTGTAAAGCAGTATTTCCTTCCAGGCACATTTCAGGGCACCTTTGTCATGTGGGCAGAAAAACAAGACACATTCAGACACACCCTGAATTGATTTGAGTCTGATATGTACCAGAAATGTCCAACCTGCTATAACGAGTCCCTTTTCCAGATTCACATCAACTTAACGCAACGTTTTCCCCGTTTAAAATGTTTTCATGCTATGCACATATTGGCGCCTGGTGGTGCTCCGGGCTCACTTGTTGAGTTTGGTGATGTAAATCTTGATGTGGCTGAAGTCGGGGCGTTCCGCAGGGTCCTCGGCCCAACAGCTCTCCATCAGAAAGGTGAGCTGCTCACAGTGACAGCTGTTGTCTGTGCTGGGTCTGAAGTAAGGCCTCTGGCCATTACGCACCTTCTGCACTATCTCTGTGGGAGACATGACGGGCGGGTTAGTCTTCATGATTACTGCATTCTCTGGGAAATCTGTTAAATGTACTGTATTGGTGGTTTAATAAATCTATGGATTTTATTGTCTAAATAAATGTGTTTATTCTCATCACTGGTTTTACCTTTCGGGCTTAGATCCATGCCATCGATGTAGAAAGGTCCGTTCCTCAGAGCGATCTCCTGCAGTATGATGCCAAAACTGTACACGTCTCCTTTCTGGGTTCCCTGCGGAGGATGTCTGTCATAGATCAACAACTCTGGGGCCGTCCACAGCTTCTCTGGAAACACAACAAATGCACTGAAAATCTCATGGATCAGTTCCTATGTTTTTTGTCATTGGTAAAGAGGCAGATTGACGATCTCCACAGGCTACTGTATGTTGACGACTTACTGGCATAGAGTGCATGCGAATCGTCGTTTTCACATGATGAACGGAAACTGGCCAGGCCGTAATCCGTAATTTTGAGCACAAAACGACTGTCCACCACACAATTAGATGACTTCAGGTTTCCATGGGAGCCGATGTAGCTGTTATGCAAATAGTTCATACCCTGGAAGAGCAAAATGTTGTTGCCGTTCAGTACATTTCACGCATGAAAACATACCGATTATGTGGCAATGATGTATTTTTATCTAAATAAACATTTAAAATCAATTCTGCATGGAGTGTTTCAAGTAGTATATTTCCCATTGAAACTCATATGGAATCACAGGTGATCATATTCCTATACGATTCCAAAGTGTAGTGCCTTCTGAGATATGTCTGTATTCATTTGATCAATTTCCGTGACAGGATATGCCTCATAATGCTACTTTGATTCTTTGAATTTGCATGTTTGTTGCCAGCTTAAAGGATTGGCATTTTAAAAGCAGTTTGATTGGTGTATTCCACGATCAATGCACTAAAGATAGTGATCTAGAACAAAATGCCCTTTTGTAAGAGCAAGATAAATATAAGTATTGAAAATGCATGTGTGATTGATTTGATTAAGCATGGGAATGCTCGTATAAAATTGGGATTATGTTTTAGCTCATACTAAGTCTGATGCCAAAAACTACTCTCACTAATAAGATAATAATATGGTCTTAAAAACAACAACACTATTACAAAGTACTTTTGGGCTGCTGGCTACAGCAACATGTGAAGTAGCTACACACAGATTCACTTTAGAGTTTCCACAGACACATGTAGAGCATAAGTAGAGTTGGTGAAGAACACATACTTTGACTATGTCGTTGATAAGGGAATAGCGGAACATCCAGTCCAGATTGATGCTGTCATTCTCCAAAATGTCCTGAAAGTTCAAGTACAATTTTCAACTGACATCTCTATTTGTGTTCACACACCCAATGAACGCACGCAGAAAGAACCTTCATATATTTATAATGTTGTAAACTCATAGACATCACATTTTAACTACACAGCACATTTCAACCATAGCATAGGCACAACTTCTAGTGGTTAGAAAATAGGACTACTATTGCAAACAAACTTTACTCTTTTGGGGAAACAAAGCAGTTTGGTCCAGAGACATTTTAATTATGGTATAACTAAGAGAAATAACACTTTTTTTAAATGACAGCACATTGGTGATTAGTTTAAAACTATCACAAACATGTGTTGTCCCTAATTACACACAAAATGTGTTAGTTTAACATATGCTTTCTGAGAATGAAGGCAGAGGGTCCCAAAATGTGAATAATGGGACATAGAATGTATGAAGACAATATAATAGACCTATACATGTTTTGAATCTTTATAACCTTAACCAGGCTCCCATAGATTTTTTCCTGGAACAATTATCCATGTCGAAATGCATAGAATTGCAGGAAACTAGCTTTAGATGGGAACATTAATATCATCTTGCTGAGAACAAAGTAAGCTTTTGAATAAAAACTTGTTTTTTAATGAAGCCTTCCTTGTAACAAAAAATTATAAATAATTTAGAGTAAATCTATTAAATCGTCAAACACATATCTATATTATACAAAATGTTTCCAAGACAATAGAATTTTTAGGTAATGTTTATTTATTCTTTGGTCTGTGTAGGCTTTTTCACCACTCTTTATAGTGGGTTGCTGTTGGAAAGACACCTCAAATGTTTGGCCTGACAGAAAAGATGTTTGGGAACCTCTGGACTACAGTCCTGTTGTGCTATGAGAGCTACACATTATAACCTATTTAATATCATAGTCATTTATAAATCCTTAATAATATATAAGCATGTATTATTATGTTATTATTATATGTTATCCTAGGTAACACTTTATTTTGAGAGTCCATCTCTAGATGCTCTACATATTATCTGCATACTGTCAACAACATTTTAACAAACTATCTACTAACCCTAACCCTAATCCTAACCTTAACCATTCCCCTTATGTTAAACCTAACCTTAACCATTACCCTAAAACATATTCTAAACTTAACCCTACTCTTAAAATACACAATTAGTTGCTTATCAACAGATGGTTTGTTGATAGTTTGTTGATAGTCATGTCATCAACAAACTATCTGTAGAGCACATACAGATGGAATGTCAGACTCTCCAAATAAAGTGTAACCTTATCCTAATATATAAGCATTTACCTTTATCCTTAAATGGACAAAATATATAAGCATTTACTTCTGTAATGTTTAGGAATGCTTTTGAAAAAAATGTAAACATCCAACCCACCACCCTAGAAATGTTCAGGGTGTTTCCCAGGCTTTATTTATCAATTGAAATCTCAAATATTTCATGCACAAGCACATCCTGGGATCTCCATGTAATTCAGGGTTTTGTGAAGTGTCACTGTGGTTGATCAATTAAGTTATTGGTAACCTAATCGTATTCCTAACATTTCCACATCACATATAAAGTGTCTTCTCAACAGTAATACCGCTTTACAGTATGAGTCAGTATGAATCGTTTTCACATGATAGGTTTCATTGCAAAACGTTTCCCATAACTTCACATTTTTCAATTTCTGGCAGGTAAAAGGTAGCAGGCTGCAATTTCAAACTGAATGTGAGAGCCAAGAGCACATTTTAAAATGTCTCTCAGGGACTCTTACATTATAAAGTACAATGAATGAATAGAGAGCTATTATGAAATCAGGATTCATTAGTAGGACTACACTGAATAGTAATTTCGATATTCAATTAGTTCTAGTGATCATCACAAAAAATACCATAGGAATTGTATTTAATTAAGCGATTACAAGGTATTACCTGAAGGCTTCCTCTGGGACAATATTCAGTCACAATGCAGATGTTAGGAGGGTCAATGCAGGCGCCAATAAATCTGGTTAAATGGTTGAATTGCACATCTCTCATCTGTAAACATACAAAATAATTATAATTTAAAAATAGCATAAGTGCATAATTTGAGCAATATATCTCAAATCTACTTATTTCTTATTTTTTTCCTTTTCACTGAAGCACCTCATCAGAAAGGTTTATTTAAAGCAAGCAAGTTGGCTCTGAGTCTTTACGTGTTGAGTATAACGTTCCCTTAAAGGCCATCCAGTTGAAAGATGCATGTGAATAAATTGGGCCAGGAGTTATGAATGAGGCAGTGTTGTGAGAACTAACAGCATGTGAAAAAACGTGGAGGTGTTGAAAGGATGTAACTTTGCTGGCTATAATATGAGAGCATAGCAGGCAAACATGCAAAATGCACCACATGGAAAATGTTCATTAATTCCATGTCCTCTACTCCGTGTCCTCCTTTAACAACCTGGGATCTCATCCAAACCTGATTCATGTCAAATCATTTGGACAAAGCAAAATCCTATGAATTATGTTTGGGTTTGTCATGGAAATCACCCTGGAAAGGTTTGTGAGCTGTGTATTTAAAAGTTCCATAAGTTTGGTAAGTATAAACAACCGAGTGAAGGAAACTTTTAAAAAGACACAAATTGAATCCAGTCGACACATTCTCTCCGTTTCAATACATCCACTGACAGGGATCTCCTACTGCACAGAAGATCTCTAACCAGGGTGAAAGTTTCAAAAACACTGAGCAGACTTTGTAGTGTGTTTTGGTGTGGGGCCATTTTACAGAAAACACAAACGAGTGACAGTTGCTGTAACACCAAAACTCCTGTTTTACGGCTCAAGAGAAGTTATCCTACCCTTTGGCCTATATAATTTCCCCTGCTGAACACAAGCTAAGAGACCAGGGAAGGAAAGGCGACGATAGGGAGAGGCTCTGGAAGACAAGTAGTTAAGTTTTCATTGGCAGGCCCCTCTCTCCCCATCTGGTTGGGTCTTTCATGAGCAGGGGCCTGACAACCGATCAGGCCCCTGGGGTGTCTGAGGACCTGCCAGCTCAGACTGGTGTCTCTTCTCTGCGCGCTGCATGCTCGCCACCACTGAGTACAGGCATCCAGGGCTGCATGTCTCACATCCACTGCTCAAACACAGTGAGAGACCGCCCATAGTCTCCACCACACAGACCAGAATTGATACAGACCCCACAGATAAGATTAAAGCACTGACTGATGTCTGGCTGTTGAAAAGCTTAAAACAAACGTGTTCCCAGTATGTTTGTCTTTTGTGACACGTTTAAAGTCTGACACATTAGTTGTTCCTTCCCCATTTTCTTATCCCTGTCTCATACACTGTATTTCTCAAAACAGAGACACATTTCTTTATCCACAGCTGACGTTTAAGGATATCTGTTTTGTACCAGCAGCAACGCCAACCGGTTCAGTAATGAGAAATCTCCTGCAGCAGAGTGAAAGAGGCCCTCCTTTGAACAACCTGGTAATGATTCAGTACACATCCTCTTCACATCCCCCAAGGCTTTAGCACCTCAGAGGGAGGGACCTCTAACAGAGCATTGCCTTCTACAACACAGGCCAGAGCTCTAGGCTGGGGCATTTAACAATAGTCCTGGTGGTCAATGTGTTTACAAGCATGTTTACTAGACAGGGTACCTACCCTTTAGACCTATCTTTAGAGGTGACTGGTTGCAGTTAGGTAATAAGAAGTCTTAGGTAATACACCAGGATTTTTGATAATAACATTCAGTAAATAACAGCACAGATGCAGCATTTGGTATTGGTCAGAACTTACATGTTTGAGCTCAAACAGCACTTGTCTGGTCAGATCGATTCGCTTCTTGTTCACATGCTTGATGGCCACCAGGTTACCCTATGTCAAAGAGGCAAAGATCAGTGACCTTCAGGCTGTAACAGACCACTGGGTGGTGTCCTATAAAATGTCATAAAGTTGTGCTCAAAAGTTTGCGTACCCATAGGGAATTTTTAAAGAAAGAAAACATGATTGAGCAGGCAAAACAATTTGTTTTTATTTCTCATGTGATTCACATTCAACTGTAGGCCATTACAGAATGGCACAATCATAAAACAAAACATGGAAACAAAGATAATAATTAAATGAACCCTGTTCAAAAGTCTGCATACCCTCAGTTCTCAATATGGTGCATTGCCCGCTTTAGCATCAATGACAGCATGCAGTCGTTTGTGATAGTTGGCTATGAGGCCCTAAATACTTGCAGGTGGTACAGCTGCCCATTCATCTTGGCAAAATGCCTCCAAGACATGCAAATTCTTTGATCGTCTTGCATGAACCGCACGTTTGAGATCTCCCCAGAGTGGCTCGATGATGTTAAGGTCAGGAGACTGTGATGGCGACTCCAGAACCTTTTACACCTTTTTCTGCTGTAACCACTGAAGGGGCAACTTGGACTTGTGCTTAGGGTCATTGTTGTGCTGGAATGTCCAAGAGCATCCCATGCGCAGCTTTCGTGCAGAAGAATGCAAACATGCGGCATTCATCTTGCTATAAATTTTCACAAGGTTCTCCATGCCTTTTGAGCTCACTCCCCCAAAACATCAGTGAGCCACCACCATGCTTCACTGTGGGGATGGTATGTTTTTCACTGTAGGCCTTGTTGACCCCTCTCCAAACACAGCGCTTGAGTTGAGTTGAGTTATGATTGTGACCATAAATCTCTATTTTGGTGTCGTCACTCCAAATTTCAGTGTGCAGGAAGCTGTGAGGCGTGTCAAGGAATTGTCTGGCATATTATAACCAGGCTTTTTTGTGGCACTGGCACAGTAAATTCTTTGTTCTGGTAACTTGACCATGCAGCTCATTTTTTCTTCAAGTATCGTCGTATTGTGCTCCTTTAAACAACCACACCTTCTATTTCCAGAGCAGCCTGTATGTCTCCCGAGGTTACCTGTGGATTTATCTTTGTATCCAGAACAATTCTTCTGGCACTTTTGGCTGAAATCTTCTTACCTTACCTTGGCTTGGTATTAAGAGATCCCCAAATCTTCCACTTCTAAATATGTGATTGAACAGTACTGACTGGCATTTTGCAAGGCTTTGGATATCTTTTTATATTCCTTTCCAACTTTATGCAGTTCCAGTACTTTATTATGCAGGTCTTTTGACAGTTCTTTTCTGCTCCCCATTGCTAAGTATCTAGAGCTACCAATCTCATTGAGTATTTCTACACAGACACTATTTGCAATTTAAAATGCCACAGGTGTGGGAAATTAACCTTTAATTGCCATTTTAACCTGTGTGTGTCACCTTGTGTGTCTGTAACAAGGCCAAACATTGAAGGGTATGTAAACTTTTTATCAGGACCATTTGGGTGATTACTGTTATCAGTATGGTTTACAAAGGAGACAAGCAACTGTGTGATAATTAATGGTTTCATATGATCACTATCCTTACATAACAGTCAGATTTCTTCCATGAACAGTCATATTGTCAAAATCAATGCTGAAATTTCACAATTTCTGCCAGGGTATGCAAACTTATGAGTAAAACTGTACCAAAGGAAACAAAATGTTCTATTATTTTTATATGACTGTGACAATGCAGTAGCATAGGAAAAAAATGTGACCAGGTAATCTATGTGATGGAGAACTATGAAAAATTAAGGCCAGATAGTCTTTAAGTGTGAAGTGATTTATACTGATAGAGTATAAGGGTAAAGTGATATATACAGAGAGAGTATAAGGGTAAAGTGA
>JACXGM010002020.1:0-49741 GCA_016801145.1 Umbra pygmaea | reverse complement strand
AACACAGACACTGATCACAAATCGTCTGTTGAGCACAAACACTCTCTGGTCACCTTATGCTCTTTACATCTGATGTAGCAGAATTCAAATGCACCTTTAAAAGCAAATTTTCCATGCCAATTCTATAACATTTACTACTTCTACTGTTGTACATTTTCCAGACCACTGCTCAGTTCATAGCATTTTATTATTATTATTACTATTATTATTATTACTATTGCCATTACTATTTTAAAATTCTTATATTGTTGTAATTCTTGTTTTTAAGCCCACTGCATAGAATCGCCGAGCCATATCAAAAATAATTTCTCTGCATAGGATGATGTATGTTATTCAATGCATAGGATAAATAAACCACTTTGACTTTGACTTTGAAGTTGACAAAGTCATACATGATGTACACAAACAAAATTCATTAAAATACAGTTTATACTTAAAATATATGATATAAATTTTTGAAGGTTTGTGCCAATGACGTCTGAATGAGAGCGGTAGGTCAATTGTTATGCAAAGTCCAATGGCAATAACAATCGAATAGATAGCACTTGAGTGTAACTGTGCAAAAGATAACTGTGTATAAATTAATGTGTAGATGAGTGTATTCAAATGCACCACGGGGCATAGCTAAACTACGGGGCATTAATGGGCAAAGATAGTGTTCATGTGAGGGAGGAGAGTCAGCATGTACAGTGGTCGGGCAAAAGTTCTGATAGTCATACCTTAAAAGCAGTGAGGGTGATGCGGTTCCAGTCATAAGCAGCTGCGAACTGGAAGGAGAGGCAACCAAAGGAGGTATGGGCTTTTTGCGTGACTAGAGGGATGTACCTGCTTGAGCGCAGGTTGCATAAAGAGAAGTGAATTTAGGTACAGTGGGGTTTTGTGTAGGAGTGACTTGTAGATGAGTTGATACCAGTGGGTCAGGTGTCAAGTGTTTAGTGATGGCCAGCCCACTAGTACAAATAAGTCACATTGGTGTGTGTTAAATGGGGCATTGGTGAAATATCGAATGGCGCTGTGGTAGACTACATGTAGTTCTCAGGAGGGCGTTAGAGACAGTTCTGTAGATGACGTCACCAAATCCTATGGTTGGTATGATGGTCATTTTCACCAGGGTGTGTTTGGCAAAGTGGGTGAAGGAGGCCTTATTGCAAAACAGGAGGCCAATCCTAGATTTAATATTGGTTTGGAGATGGTTAATGTGGGTCTGGAATGAATGTAAATAGTTTAACCGACACTTAGGTATTTGCAGGTGTCCACATATTCTTGTTTAAACCCCTCCAGTGTGGTGATGCTAGTCAGGCAGGTAGGTATGGGCAGTGATTAGTTGAAGAGCATGCATTTAGTTTTTATAGAGTTTTGAAGTAGTTGTAAGCCACAGAAGGAGTGTTAAACAGCATCAAAGCTCTTTTGGAGGTTTGTTAGCACAGGGTTCAATGTAGGGCTAGATGTACATGGAATGGTGTCATCTGCATAGTGGAACAGAAAGTCACCTTCGGCAAGATTGACTTAATTGATATACAGTATTGAGAGAATAGGGTCAGCCCAATAATCAAACCCTGTAGCACCCTGATAGAGACAGCCAGTGGTCCAGACAACAGACCCTCAGATTTAACACATTGAACCCTATCAGAGAAGTAGTTAGTGAACAAATCGAGGCAGTAATTTGAGAAACCAAGGCTGTTGAGTCTGCCAATAAGGATACAGTGATTGACAGAGTTGAATACCTTGGCCAGTTTGATAAAGATGACTGCACAGTAATGTCTTTTATCAGTGCCGGTTGTAATATAATTTAGGACCTTGAGCGTAGCAGTGGTGCACCCATTACCAGCTTGGAAACCGGATTGTATAGTAGAGTGTGCAGTGGGATTCAAAATGGGTGGTAATCTGTTTGTTAACCTGGCTTTTGAAGACTTTAAAAACACAGGGCAGGATGGATATAGGTCTGTAACTGTTAGGGTCAAGAGTGTCCCCACCTTTGAAAAGGGCAATGACCGCAGCAGCTTTCCAAACGTAAGGGATCTCCCAAGATTCAAGAGAATTTAAACAGGCAATGATTGTTGCAGAAAGTTTTAGAAAGAATTGGTCCAGGTTACCTGGCCCTGCTGATTTGTAAGAGTCTAGATTTTGCTAATCATCAGCTAATTGGATTTGGGTAAAGGACAAATGAGAGGGGCTAGGGCATTGTGCTGTTGGGGGTGTAGAGCCATTGGCCAGGGTGAGGGTAGCCGGGTGGAAAACATTACCAGCCATGGCAAAATGTTTAGTAAAAGTGTTGAGTATAGTCGTTTTATCAGTGGTGACAGTGTTACCTAGCCGTAGAGAATTGGACAGCTGGGATGAGGTGCTCTTGTTCTCCATGGACATGCAGTGTCCCCAAGCCTTTTAGAATTGGTGCTACAGGCTGCAGATTCATTTCCTAACTGACCGTGTGTACCGGTTCCTTACTTCCCTGAAGAGTTGTTAGTCACAGGGATTTTTTTAGGCTAAAGCAGTACGCCATGGGATGTTTTTTGCTGGTCGAGAGTGGGCAGGTCTGGAGTGAGCCAAGGGCTGTATCCAGCAGCAGCCTTAAGTATCTGGGGGCCCGTTTCAATAATATATATACACTAAAAGGTGAAGGTATAAACACAAACTACTGATAGTATACTTCAGATCGCTTAAACCTTTCGCGGGGGCGGTAAACGTCGCCATTGGTAATGGCAAGTTTGACCAATCAGAGACGTCAGTGTTTTGCTTAGAATGTTGGGTATTGTAATATTTTTCCAGAAAATCACAAATTTTTGGGGCCTCCTTTGGATGGCAGAGCCTGTTTCAATTGAAACGGGTAAAACATAGGTAAGGCCGCCTCTGGCTGTATCTACTCTTTGTTCTAAACTTTTCGCGTGGGGCATATTAATTCAGGTCAGTAAGGATGGCAATTTTAAAGAAAGACCAGGCATCCTCTACTAATGGGCTACGGTCAATATCCTTCCAGGATACCTGGGCCAAGTCACTTAGGAAGGCCTGTTCGCTAAAGTTTTTAGTGAGTGTTTAACAGTAATGATGGGTGGTCATTTGACCATAGACCCATTACAGATGCAAGTGAAGCTGTGATCGCTGAGATCCTGGCTGAAGACAGCAGAGGTATATTTTTAAAGAGCATTAGTTAAAATGATATCTATGAGGGTGTCCTTGTTTACAGATTTTAGGATGTACCTGTTAGGTTCATTGGCGATTTGTGTGAGATTAAGGGCATCAAATTTAGATTGTAAATTGGCTGGGATGTTGAGCATGACTCAGTTTAGGTCACCTAACAGTGGATGAGTGGGGGGCAATTAATTCACATCCGCAGAGGTGCAAACTTGTCACCTTTCAGTGAAATTCACAGTTTTACTTTAAAATTGGTAATCCACGTGAACTCGAAACCTTTTCTGTTTTGTGAAGCTACTTCACCCTGTGTAGATATTTCTTCCCTGTTGAGCCAGCCTGTATCAGACATGATGCGTGAGCTAGAACATCTTCCTGTCTGCTCTTAGTGCCCTGTCGGCTAAACTGCAATGCTCAATAAGAAATGTTTCAACTCTGTCTAGATAACTTACATTCTCTGACTCAACCCAACAAAGCAGAGATCTCTGCATTCTCTTCCAAACTCACATTCCATTTAAAGAGACTGCCAATCTTCCCAAATAAACCTGTCAGTAGCATAAAACATGGTTTTCTTTACAATTAGTAAGAATTCAATAACATGTCACTTAATGTAATTTATTTGTAATTTAACATCTTAAATTCTAATAGATGTGACAGATTTTTTCTTTTTGTTACTACTACTTCATATTTGATGTCCCCCTTACATTATATTTGTAGCAAAAAAGATTATACGTTAATTTTATTTTTTCCCTAAATCTCCATGCTAAAATTGATTGTAAATCCAAATTTTAATGCTGATATTTAAAAAAAAATCTTCACTCATCCCTGAGGAGTTTGCCACCCTGCATAGCGTATCTACTGTAGGGGGCAGATAAGATATCAGGGTAGGCTGAGTGTGCAAGAGTAGTAAATAAATAGATTTTTAGGAAGTAGACTTATGTTAACATGCAAGAAACCAAGATTTTTACAGTTACAGAAGTCTTCGAATGAGAGTAGCTGAGGAGTTGGGGTATCAATGGGGGCTACAGGGCCTGGGTTTAACTCTACATCCCCTGAGGAACATAGGATAAGTAGGGCAAGGGTATAGCTAATGGCTTTAAGAACTGGTTGTTTAGTGCTGGGTAAAGTGAAGAGGCTGAGGACTTCTGAGCATAATGTAGTAAAATAGATTCAGAGCCTCACGGGCAGACAAGGATATGGAAGGATGTACAGTATGTGCAGTCGAGGTAAGCCTAGGCATTGAGTGACAATGAAATAGTTTGCATCTCTGGAGAAACCAGTTAAACCAGACAGGGTCTCAGAGAGTGGGAGGTGGGACAAATCACCTGAAGCAAGGTGAATGGGAGTGGGAGATCTACAGTAAAATAAAGCAATAATATCTAAAGAAAACAGCAGTAAATGAGGTATAATCACATGAAATAGAGGCAGTAAGCAATCACGGGTAGTGGCAACAACTGGTTGAAAAAAGAGTTAGTAAGAGTGCTGCGAGTGCGCACTGGCCCTAATTTTGAGGCAGAGGCCTAGTTCATAGCAGGCAGAGGTACCATGCTATGAATGTCTGCCTCCTGACAGACGGATTATAGAGGTGCTGCAATGGTCAGTCCAACAGCTTATAGGTGGCCCGTTGATTATAGACGGTCCGATAAGCAGCTATTCCAGAGAGTAGTTTGATTAGGTCTAGGGAGCCACTGTATAGTCGCTAGTCAGGGTTTTCGCTGCTGGGCACAGCGTTCGTGATGCTATCAAGCCAGGCCTATTGGCTAGCGGATGGGTCCCCATGATAACGTTGTTTTGGAAAGCCTATAGAAGGACTGCATCATGCCAGCATGCCAGTCGTATTGGAGCGATGGAGTCAGCGGAAGATCCCTTGGTGTTTGCTCACTTTGTCAGCTTGCCCGGAGGTAGGTCCAGCTCTGGGCTACATGGTACTTGCCCCAAAGACAGTGGGGCTAGCTGATGTCAGCTACTTGGGGTAATGTAATCCAGTAAGGCAGGACAGTAAGCACTGGATTGATGGTACTCTATGCAGTCTGGCTAGCCAGAGGTATAGAAACTATATGCTGACTGGTGCAGGCTAAGGATGATTATTGGTAGTTTAATGGATGATTATTCAGCAGCTGAAAGGATCATGCTTGAAATAATGATTTCAGGAGTCAGGCAGCAGGTTGGTCATGATGTTTAATAAAGTACTTCTTGTCCCGGTAACGGGGAGATCTCAGCAACGAGGCAACAAATCACAGTTTCAGATAGAGCCCCGAATAACAATATTACCTGATTTATATAGGCTCAACTATTACTTCATCTTCTATTATTGTATCTTACCAAATGACCATGGCCAGTTTTTGTTCCCAAATTCACTCAGTAACCCTTATCTGTGACTTCTGTCCTGTTAGTAACATGTCTAAATTGCATCAAACATGTATTAGATCTGTGATGGTATTACAGTGTAATATATAATATATAATAGAGTTGTAAGACTTAAGTCATAAGCTTATTCTGATGTTTATAATAAAAGAACAGCCAATAATGGCCTCTCTGTCATAGTCAACTGTTTTACAGTGACCCAGCTGCCCCTCCCTCTGAATAAAAAATCCCACGTTCATCTCTGCAATAACAAGATCAACACAAAGCCTTTTGCAAGTCCATTGTGCGGCCTTGAATCTCTCCCTCCCCAATTAAAGAGGAAAAGCCCCTGTCTACACTCAGATTAACCTAACAGGCCTCAGAATCTCCTAAAAGGCCTCAAATCCTAGATGCATGACACTCTCATCTAGTTATACCATTCTATACTCAGATAGAATTTCCTTCTCAACAGTAGCTGCTACAGTAACAGGTAGCTAATAGGTAGTTACTAAAAAGTAGCTGCTAACAATTTGCCATAACATCCAAACCAGGGGTCTTGAATAGGTTGATAACAAAGCATTTGATTAGCTCACAAAACAGTAAAGGCAGTTTTAGTTGTTCCACAACTCAAACTAGTTTATTATTAGTGGCTTAGTATTTAATTTCTGACACAAAGGTAACAGAAACTAAATTCTGACATGTTTTCCATGTCTTTGTGGTGTGCACATCTGTTGTAACTTCTGCAACTTTTCTTAAAAGGAAACAATGAAATTATCTATGTTCCTAAGTTGCTTGAAGTACTTGTTCGACTGTCTCTCTCATCTGCCAGGTCTCTAATTTAGGGAGATCAGGTTCAAGAAAGCGGGATAGAGTATATGGCTCTTTCCACTCTAATCCACTGGATAGAACTTTGGGAAACAAAGTATTTGCATTAAAAACTAATGTTCTTTTCCCTAAAAAAAGAAACTGGGTTTAAATCTTACCTTTTCTAATGTCAAGGCCAAAAACGTGGTATAGCCAGACCTGTCCCTGCATTTTTTAATACATTTGGAAATCCTTAAATATTTTATAATGGGGTCTAAGTGGTATAGTGGGATAAGTTGCTGCCTTGCAGGACAAGCTACTTAATGATAGTCAGTGGTTCGAGCTTGTCTATGGCTTTCCCGACTTTGCGTGGAACCCCAGCACGAGCCAGCAGAAATTGGCATAGCGGTGCCCAGGATTTGGGATAGTTAAGTCATTATCTACCTTGTCACATCACTCTCTAGGGACTCCTTGTTTGCATATCTGTGCCTGTAAGTTCAATTGCGGAAGTATAGTTGGTGAGCGTAATCATACCACACATGAGCTGACTAAAGGCTTCCATGTTAAATTAACAGTGTGAAAATAATCGTCCGGCTCAGTGACATTTAGTTGGATGAACCATGTGAGCGCCCTTCACCCTCCAGCATCTGTCCATGGATTTGAGGAGCTGCGGACAAAGTCAAGTTATGGGAAATTGAGAGTAGGAAAGTTAGTGGGAAACATAGACCAATTGTATGATACAAAATAGGTATATATCCAATTCTTTCTGAAGATATTGTACATGACATACAAAATATTCAAGAGTGCCAATTATGTTGACCAGAACAGTCTGTATTGTGACAGGGCATCAGCACCTTGGTCTAATCTAGCTGGTAGAAACTGGCCAAGGTCAGGCAGGACCATGGACAGCGCACACCAGGAGAAACCAGACAAATTCCAGGCAAACAGGTTGGACTAATGGTTTGCTTTCAGTGGTTCCCACAGACTGTTATAAGCAGATAGGCTTCCTGTGAACCCCACCACTGCTGGTTCCTGGCTGGTCAGCCTCGCTGTCTAGTTCTTTCAGTTTTGTTTGTCTAGATCTTTCAGTTGGTCTTTGGGTATTCCACTGCAGTTTTGATTAAGTTGGTTATTAAAACGCCTCTGCATCCACCTACAGTCTACGTGTCTTTTTCCTTTGACCCAAAACAGTATATAAATACACAGTATACATTTTCTTTTAAGAAACCTCTGAAAAAATACACAGTATTTTTTTTGTTTCCACCTCCATCAAAATAACCCATCCTTCCGGGGAAGATTTTGAGCAGCGCACAGTGATTGAAGTATGTGTGGAGTGTAGAGAAGTAGGACAAACTAATTTCTAGCGGCTAGTTCTTTGGCTTGCAATGACATATTGATGGCACACTATTGGAGAGAGAACAGGAAACATTAGATTTGTTTTCACTCAGTGGGGAGAAGAACGTGAAGTCAAGGAATTCAAAACAAAAGGTAAGACCTAGTGAAATATACCTAGTTAGCTCATTAGCTCTGAGACCACTGCAAAATCATCAATGCCTATGGTTTTACTATTGATAGGAATGTGTTTGGGTAAAATTAAAATGTATGTTTAATGCCATTAACTGCTGACAGCATTTATCCTATATTCGAAATACAAAATGTAATTCAGAGCATTTTTTTGCAGAAAATGACAACTGGTCAAAATAACAATGAAGAAGCAATGTTGACCTGTACGTGGCTTGATTCATGCATCCTTCATAAAGACAATTCTGCCCAATTCCAGCCTTGTCAAAGAACCCCCAGATCATCACCAATACTCCACCAAATGTTGTGATTTGTAGGCCTCTCCAGGTCTCCATCTAAACACAACCGTAAATCTCAGAATTTCTCCCAAATTACGTTCTCAGGAAAATATTTTGAAAACCTAAATTACGTTCTATGCCAACCTATTTAGGGTGTTTTTACGTTTGAACTGCACGTTTTGTTATTATATTTCTACTTGAATTACGTTGCTCCGGTACATTTCGTTTAGTGGATTTATGCGAGAACATTCCATACATTCCATAGCGTTCGAAATTATATTGCAACATTCACAGTTAAGGTTAGGTAGGAGGATACTAACGGTTAAGGTTAGGCATGAGGTTACTAACGGTTAAGGTTAGATATGACATTACTGAGGTTAAGGTTAGAATTAAGGTTAGGGTTAACATTACAAAAACCGACAATCGCGTGTCTGCATGACGCACGCAATGTAGAACAAAACACACAAAGTGCCGGTCTGGATTTGAACTCGCGAACACTGGCATGCAAGTCGCAGATTTATACGCCCATCCACCATCCCCGACCGCCACCCTAGCAAAACTATGCTATTTACATGCTACGTCATGATCTTCTAATGTTCATATTGAACGTTATTCCAGTGTTCAATTTAGTTCCCTACAAACGTAATTGACCCTCTCATACGTTCATATTTGACATAGTTCGGTTTTACAAAATAGTTTCCTCAGAACGTATTTAATGTGATTTAGGGCTGTCTAAACATTACATTTTTTGGGGGCAAAATTTAAATTTCTAAAAATTACTCCAGTCCTCTATTATCCAATCCTTATAGTCATTTGCAAACCTCAACCTGACTCTTCTTTGCTTCTCATTGATGAAGAGCAGCCAGCACCACCTCTCCTGAATAACTTTATTATATAAGAGTATATATATTAAGTAATTAAGTGCATCTCCTCCTCATGGACTGCACCAGATTTGCCATTTTGTGCTGTGAGATGTTACCCCACTTTTCCACCAAGGCACCTGCACGTTCCCGGACATTTCTGGGGGGAATGGCCCTAGCCCTCACCCTCTGATCCAATGGGTCCCAGACGTGTCGAATGGGATTGGGAGCCGGGCTCTTTGCTGGCCATGGCAGAACACTGACATTCCTGGCTTGCAGGAAATCACACACAGAATGAGCAGTATGGCTGGTGGCGTTGTCATGCTGGATGGTCATTTCAGGATGAGTCTGCAGGATGGGTACCTCATCAGGTCGGAGGATGTCTTCCCTGTAACACACAGCATTGAGAGTGCCTGCAATGACAACAAACTCAGTCTGATGATGCTGTGACACACTGCCCCAGACCATGATGGACCCTCCATCTCCAAGTCCATCCTGCACCAGAGTACAGGCCTCGGTGTAACGCTCATTCCATTGACGATATACGTCAAACCATACGAGTCAAACGATCACCTTTGGTGAAACAAAACCATTACTTTTTAGTGAAGAGCACTTTTTGCCAGTCCTGTCTTGTCCAGCAAAGGTGGGTTTGTGCCCATAGGCAACGTTGTCTGGTGATGCCCTGCCTTACAACAGGCCTACGAGCCCTCAGTCCAGCCTCTCTCGGCCTATAGCAAACAGTCTAAGCACTGAGTGAGGGATTCTGTGTTCCTGGTATAACTCGGGCAGTTGTTGTTTCCTTCCTTTACCTGTCCTGCATGTTTGGATGTACTGATCCTGCGCAGGTGTTTTTACAGGTAGTATGGCATTGTGGAGATGATCAGCTGTCCTTTCTGTCTCCCTGTAGCGCTGTCTTAGGTGGACAATGCAATTTATTGCCCTGGCTACATCTGCAAGTGCTCATGTCTCCTTGCAGCATGCCTAAGGCAAGTTCTTGCAGATGACCAGAGACTCTATTCTTTTGTGATTTTCAGAGTCAGTAGAAAGTTGTCTTTAGTGTACTCATTCATTTTGTTTGTTATTGAACAAGCAAGGAAAACATTGTTTACACACTTTACAATGAAGATCTGGAATGATGCTGTTTAAGAACTTTATTTTGGAGTTTATTTGGGTTTAAAACCAGATATCTTCAGAATGCAATATTCCGATAAAAAGGAACAATGCTGTTTATTTATCAGTGTCACAGCCACCACCATGCTTAACCATTAATGTTACGCTATTGATGCAGAATTAGGTGGGTATTTTATTGCTAGGGTCCATGTTGCATTATAAAAATCTATTTCCATAATAATCTATTTTGGAAATTTTTATAGCACTGTTATACAAAAAAACTGAGAGCAAAGAAAAAATCAGTGAGGAGAAGATTTGCAAGCGCGAAGAAGCAGCCTGAGTGCGAGGAGAAAGGCTGAAGCTGAGATCAGGAAATCTATCCAAACAACAACATATCTGAGTCCAAGCAGAAAGTTTGAGCACAAGCAGAGCAAATCCAAGCGTGAGCAGTGACTATTTGAGATTGAGAGCAAGGTTTTGAGGGAAATTATTACAAAATCTGAACGTAATATCTGCGAGAAAGGCTCTCAAATTGAAATAATGCGCTCTTGAATAAAGATAGGAATATAACTCCACAAAAGGGGCAATACACCGTATTGAGAACTGAGGGTATGCAGACTTCTGAAAAGGGGTAATTTCCTTGTTTTCTTTGTTGCCATGTTTTGTTTTATGATTGTGCCAGTCTGCTATGACCTACAGTTAAATTTGAATCATGTGAGGAATAAAACATATCATTTTGCCTCCTCACTCATGTTTTCTTTAAATTTATTCCCAATTCTCCAGCGGTATGCAAACTTTCTAGCAAAACTGTATTGTGGTTCGATATATGATGATATTGGGGCTGTTATCTAAAGGCAAAATATCCTGGTTAGGATGGAATTGTGGACACCTATGTACCAGGAGATTTTCGAGCAACATCTGTCTGGCCCTGCTAAGAGGCTGAAACTGGTTTGTTGTTCCATCTTCCAGCAGGGCAATATTCCAAAGGACTCCTCCAGATGCACACAAAAACTGCTTACTGACCACAGAATCAAGCTTTTGTAACGGCCATCCCAGTCCCCTGACCTAAACACCATTGAAATCTGTGGGCTCAGTTGAAGAGGAAAGTGCACAAAGACCGAAGACCCTGCGGGATATAGAGAGATTCTGAATGGATGAATGGTCTCAGTTCTTATATTATGTGTTCTTGTACTTCATCAGACATTTTAGAAGACTGTGCTGTTATCTTAGCAAGGGGAGTGTGTACAAAAATAGTCATTTCTTGATTATGAATTCTTTGAACAAATGTAACTAAATTAAAGATTAGAGGCTTTGCATATTTTGAGGGTAGGATAAACAACATTTTAAGTACTTCATGAAGTCAAGTAAATATGTAAACCGTAATGAACTGACAAGTCAAATTAAGTTCAGTTGACTTCAACTCTATTAAAATGTGTAAAAAAACATTTAGTCAAATCAACTAAAACAAAATTATAGTTGCATTGAATTAAAATGTCAAGTCATTATGTCAACTCAAGCTAAACAGGATGTACTGTACGTATGTGTGACATCATCCTGAACCAATAAATGTATTCAACTCAAATAAAATGTCACTACAATATTTTATGTTTCTAGAGGATTGTGTGTAATTGAACATTTGTAGAGTGTTTTGATGATTTTACACTATGTTGAATACATGTTTGATGAGAAAAGTACATACAAGGCCAGATGATCATGAAGAACAGACGCTGAAATTGTCAGCTGAACACAGATATTCAACAATGAAACCACACATTTCCACCATTAGTCTTTTGCACATAGAGTCAAAATCAGCTTAATATCTTTGCAATTAGTTTCTGGCTACTATCAGAGGGTATATGAACCTGGCTAAAATGGAATTCTTTCCATGTTTTTCTACAAAGCAGTCACTGCACCACGCAGGTACATCTGGTTACAGTATGTGCACTACGAATGTTGTTTGACTTTCCAGGGAAAAATTTAACCGACTGTCCAGAGCCCGATATTTAATACTGTGTTCAGTATATAGATCATCTCCACACATTTGTGTATGAATGACATAATCTGCAAATGTAAATGATCTAATGTGAAATTCTCTACTCAGGTTCAAACTTGTGTAGTTCAACATCACCAAATGAAAAAGTATACTCTGATGAGAATCTAGTGTGTTAGACAGTTTTGTTCAGACCAACACATACAAAGCACTGAGAAAAATAGCCATCTGAAATAGCCATGTGTATGGGAGAGACTTGTGAAATACGTCACTGGAGACTTGCCAGACCAGGAAACACAGCCTGAACAGAAATGTAGTTTTCTAAAGACAGGAAAAAACAGAACACCTTGTGTGTTTATCAGTACCAATCCTGAAAGGAATATTGCTGAAAGATATACTAGGGTTAAAAAGTCAAAGGCATGTTGGAGATGCATAATATTTTATAATAATACTGTATGCAGAAGGGGCTGTACCTGCATTGTGGTAAAGTCTGTACAATCTGTACCACAACTGCTAAGAAAAAGGTGCATGTGAAGGTGTGATTCATCTAGCGCTCTCCTTGTAAAAGATGTCATTTTGGGTTGTACAGTGTTTCCTGTCCTGTGGGAGGCCTGATGCAAAAGAGCTGCACTATTTTTTGTTTTCTACTCCAGCATTATTGCCATTTGCAACCAAACATCTTAAGTCAAACCTTTTTACTTGTGCTCAGTAATAATAATATCAAATATTTGACAGGCAAAACCTGCTGGTTCAAACATAATTTAGAGATGTGATGTGACAACAAATGTGGTGGCATAAGCACTAGCTCTTATTTTCAGATGATAATATTGCAAAATGACCTCTGCTGTTTTGCTGTGAGATTGACTAGCACTCAATTAATTGTTGTCCAGGGATTACTGTGGTTCAGATACTATACGTATGAAGATGAATGTGGTTCTCTACTAAAATGTTCTCACAATTTGTCCCTCTCACAAATTTTACTGCAAAGTAATATTTTATTGCTATTCAGCCTTTCTTTGCTCACTTACAATGAGAGTGGTGTAAGATGAGCCCATGGGTAAGTTGACCCACCATCTGTATCTGGGCAACCATACACATTTTTTGTCATGTGACCTTAAATTCAGTTTGCATTTTCCATGTTCATCTCTCAGTATACAGTATATATACAGTTTTTGCCTGTCAATGTTTTTGGGTGTCATATCAGGTTCTCACAACAAAGGTAATTTATCTCAGTTTACTAAATTATATCAGATATGTTGATGAACATCAGTTCAACCAGTGTTATGTTGTGTTTATAGGCTAAAACATTTGCTATTATGCCAAGCATACAGTTGAAACTCTACACAAAGTGTATAAAACATATAATCTGTGGATGTTGCTCAATATAAAAAACATTTCTTTCAAATTCAGACTTCCATGTCTATTTCTTAATCCTAGAGACTTGGCAAACCATTTTAAGGTTTCAGATCTGTAGTCAAATTAGTAGTAATATTTATTTAATTAACACCAATAATATCAGCGGAATGTGGGATTTAATTATGAATCGTTATATTTAGCATTACACTTTAAAATCTGGTTAATACAATATTTAGTAATAGTCAGTAGGCCCGTCTAACATAGGGCAAGTTGAGCCAGAAGACCAGATTTTTTGGGGAACCCAATGTAATGTTCTCCCTTATAGGGACCTGACATGTTTTCAGTGGCTCCCCTGTATGTGTTGTTGTTTTAGTTTCTGTCTGATGTGAATTGTTTATGTTATGGTTTTCCTGCTCTACAGGTCATAGAATTTAGTCACATGGGCTATGTCGTCCAATAGATTGCGTTAATCACTCTACAGCTGATTCTACTCATCAATTATCATGTCTATTTAAGTTTGGTTTGAATGTTATGGGTTGTGGGTTATTGTTATGTGTCTTGCTGTCAGGAATCTGGTCCATATAAGGGTTGAGTGTGTAGATGTCATGTTTTCTAAATTGTTATTGTATTCGAGAAGTATTATCTCTGTTTTGCCCCTCGAGGCTTTGTTTTTTCTCACAAGTCTTTACGGACTAAAATACTGTTTATTTTGGCTTAAAACCTTGACGCTTGTCTTCATTCCATATTCACACCATGGAGGCCCAAGGTTGACACTCATATTTTGTTATCTATTTGAGTTGGGCACATGGCTAAGGTTTCAATTGATAGCACACATCCTGAAATTGTGGTGTATGCAATAATTTTATTCCTGTCTTATATTCCCTTGGCCATAGGTAGATGTAAATAAAAAGCAGCTCATGTTACCCCACTGTCCCCTACTCTAGCAGTGTAATGTGACTATTAGTCACACCAGCATTAATGAGATACAGAACAACACCCTCTTTGCTACGACTTGGTGGAGTGAGACAACAATTATCATCATACTATGCATTAAATATATGAATTTTCTCCAGCCATCTTTCCAACCTTCTCCAAAGATTACAGTTGATGATTAGATGTTTCTGTACTTCAAATATTGCAATGTTAATTGGCTTTTGTCTCCTGTTTGTAAATTACTGTTTTAGTTTTGATTTTATAATCAATTGTTTTAGTCCTTTTAATTATTTTTTGTCGATTCTCACTGTATTGTTGTCTTATGTTTTTAATGTGAAGCACTTTGTGACTTTGTAAAAGGTGCTATATCAAATAAACGTATTATTATTATGTTCCGGAGAACACCAGTAGGGCGCAGACATGAGCTGCTTGGAGAGAAAAAATTGAGAAGTAGGAATAATAATTCAAAACAATATTATTATTATTATTACAATTATTAGTACTATTGTCATCATCAAATTTATTCAGTTAAAAATTTGGCATAGGTCAGCACATCAACTTTCCGATTAGCTATTGAATCCACAGGTATTATGAACAACAGTGTTTATTTTAGTGGAAAACACTGCTTTATTATGTTTGCATGTTATAGTCACTCATACATCTAACACTATATTTCCCTTTCTTAGCCTGTGATACCCGGCATAAAAGGAGGAGGAATAGTCACCCCGCCTTCCTAATACTATCTCAGTATATCTGACTGCCGTAACTGACGTTTCATTGGGTTTCCTATACTCTGGCACGGATTGCAAAAACTGGGTGTATACTTACTGAGCTTGTGGTGCTCTACTGGGCCTATTATAGTGCTTCGATTCGGGTGAGATCACTCAGTTGATGCGCACATCGGATCTACCAATCAACAGAAGGCATTAGGACAGCAAGCAACATTCCTAGCCACTGTGAGGAGTCAATGAATATGTAAGGTTGTTCACTTACTACTGCACAAAGTTCTTTTGAGGGGACGACTGTGAATGTGTGGCTGTTTTTACACTTGTTCTGACGATTCTCAGGATTTGTAATTGGCAGGTTTGAATCTACTATAGCATAGTGGTTGTCAGTGTATCGGCAATTGGACTGGACACTAGCGGCGCGGTTGATGAAGACGTGCTTTGCACACTAGCCCTACTTCAAACACTTGGCCGTTCCCCTTTTTCCTTTTCCGTAAAATGCCAAGACTTCGTCCATCACACTCTGCCCATTTCAAACCAGGCTGCTCATTTGGAAGGACGTCAGACCGCAGCATCTCTAATCTGCAAGTTCAGTCCAATAAATTGTGACATTGGCTGTCAACGTTGGAATAAGAAATCGATACACAAGAAAGGGACGCGATATTCTTTCTGAATTTTAACGATCTATTTCCTCTATCCTTACAACCATGCGAATTGTGGATAGGCTGGAGTTATCCAGCTACTTGCATTTTAAGCTGGAGCAGTGCTGATAGTGACAAATTATTGTTGTTGAGTGTCCATGCAAGACTTGGGGTGGAAACATGTCTGGCCACTTCTTTGAGAGGATCACTGCTATCAGAGATGGCATTTTGGTCCAGCACTTCGGTTTTTACCTCTAAAGTGCCCCGGAAAATTGTATTCATGTTCACCCTCTCCCTCTCTGTCACATACTTGTTTTATAGCTTGATGAGCTGTTACAACTCGTTACAGTTTCCCCTGCAAGAGAACTACGTGTACCAAGGGAGGCTAGTGACAGAGGAGACAACTTTCGTGACATTAAGGGAGAAACTTTATTCCACTTCATCCCAGGGCTATTTGGACGAGGAGGTGATAGAAGCAACTGCCGCTGCACAAACGATTGGAATTTCAACGGTCAACGATAATGTGGAAACCGAACAAAGAACACTGGATTGGGTTAGGTCTCAGGCGCCTCCAACTAAAGCCGCAGCGGCTTATCATTCTCCCGCTCTGGAGAAGGAGACCCAGGAATTCAGCACCACGGACAACGAACTCAGGGTGAACTGCACCTCGGATTATGGGGAAAAGAAATTACCCCAAGCCATTATAATCGGGGTGAAGAAAGGAGGTACAAGGGCTCTGCTCGAAGCTTTGAGGGTCCATCCCGATGTCAGAGCCGTTGGGAATGAGCCACATTTCTTCGACAGGAACTACGAAAAGGGACTGGATTGGTACAGGTGCGCACGTCCACTCTGCCTTCACCGTGTTGTTCAGAGGTCTTACTAGCAAAACAACGAAAACACGAACCATGTGGTGATAGTCTATGTTTGTTCGTAGGAAGACCAGAATAAAATTACCTCTAAAATATAGATTAAGAATAATGCAAGCTATCATCAAATAATTCAAACTGTTACCGTACTCAAAGAAAAACTATTAATTTTGAAAGATAGACAACTTTTATTCATTCAGCAATTCAATGCAGTTGTATCAGGTATCCTAATCATTTTTGATTAGCAAAAAATGAATGTTACTTTGTAAACAAATAAGGATCAAATGAGCCACCGTTATACCTTTATTGTTTGGGTGATGTTCATTTCACCCTATTCTGAAGTACACTGAGCCTAGATTCTTTTAAGATAGCAATATTATACCATACGCTTTTACATTAATAATGGATATAACGTAAAAAGCCAAACTTGTCAATCAGTTATTCATGAGTGTGCATTATGAGGAAATTGCATCGATGCTGTTGACCAATTTGTTTCTCACTGCAGTTGTGGTCATTGTGTCTTTCTCTGGTGCTAAGAACTGTCCCTGTGCAACAGGTCTGTTACCCTATGGATTTAAAATGCCACATACTGTGCCATTAGTATTCATACCGTGTGTTAATATGGCGTTATACAGTCCACAGTCTTTACTCACACTGAACAAATATTTAATATATTTCTTCAAAAGTAAGTTCTAACAATGGAATTCATTACTGTGTGACATCTACAGTTGCAGAAGTTTTAGTTTGAAAGCAATATAAAAAACGTTCTGCTCTCCCTGAGGTCAATATTGGATGCAATGTATTGGAAGAATCTTGAAAGTTATCAAGATAGTTAATAGGAGACAGAGCTGCGGATGTATGTAGGTATATACCAGGGGTACTTAGTTTCTATTTGAGAAGGTCCTGTCATACACTATACATTTCCTAAATGGCAAATGTCAGTCATCGATATCAATAGCCTCAACCCCAAAAATAACACACACACACACACACAATGTGACCACAAACTGTTCAAGATGACCACACCTATGTTGTTGGTGAAGAGAAAATGGGGACAATTAGACATCTTATTTTCTGCATTCCTGAAGTATTTTGTCATTGTGTATAGAGAACATCTTGCTATTATTATCTTGCAATTGTATACATTTCCAAATTATGTGTATTCAAATATCCGTGACTTAATATAAACTGGGGGGGGGGGGGCATAGGGGTTAAGCGTCCCAGGCACAAAATCTGTACATGAAAAAGTTTTAATGTATATAGCTGGTTAACCTAACTTGCCAAAATAGTTACATTACTGACTTATCTATCCAACATGGCCAGTAGTTAGCTGTACATTTCTTACAGTTTATACATATATGCATATTACTTTCCTATATAATTACAATTAATAATATGATAATTATATTTAATTATAAAATTAAATCAATGAATATCCCCAGGCATTTTGGGCCCTGTTCATTGACTGCAGTTTATGAGGTGAGTATGCCCGCTATAGGCCTATTCCTGAATTTCATCGAAAATCTTCATTGCCATATCGCAGAATTGAGTGGGGGTAAAAACAATGCCATCCAGATATGTAAATCCGGATGTGAAAAAACATTGTAATGCCTGAATGTTGTGCCGCACACGCACAATACAAATGTCCCCATTTAGATATACAATCCCCTATTGATAGATTTCATTGTGTTCCTGTACACTACCGTCTGACTTCCTGCTATTTGAATGTTTTTCCCCTCGTGTTTCTTTTTTATAGAAAAGAGTACACCAATCAGGGCTCTAATCTATTGTCTTTTTGAGGGCTCTTCCATTCCTAAGTGAAGCAGTGGCACTCCTTCAATAATCTACCAGCATCTAGCGAAATGATGATGGGTCTGAGCGACCAGGGGAATGCTGCATTTCAAATGGACACAGCGAGCAGAGAATGAAGTCAGCCAGTAGTACAGACACTCCCTGACACACTGCCTGTGCCCAGAGCAATGAGGGGATGTGGATGTGAACCAAGTCGAGTAGTACTGTACGATTCCGGGCTTTGGGTATGCCTCAGCTTGTTGCAGTGCGGATTGGCCTCGTGCTTGCCTCTGCTCTCGGCAGTTGGATGCTCGTTTTGTCTGTGTTTATGTGAGCTGTTTCATTACGCTTATAGTGTGGGGCTTATTAGACATCAACATGACAGACAAGCTTACATAAATAACACCAACGAGTGCTTGTGTTCTTTAGTGCCTCTAAGCCAACCGAATGACCTGTGTGCTCCAAATATTTATTTTCACTTTTCATCCTCTGTTATAACGTTATAGCCAGGATTACTTATGCATGAAGGAATTAAAAGGATATTCCTTTCACGCCGTGGGGAGAATTTACCGCCGTACATGTTCTATCAAATGTGAATAGGGATGTAGTACAGTGTGTCGGGAAAAAAAAGGTTTATTCAGAGCCCACGCCATTGATGGTTCAGACAATGCACCTTCTGTAGACACGCGTTTAATATTTTGAAATGTTACAGGTTTTTGTTGTTAATAATACATGGCTGTGTGTAGGCCTAGTTTATTGCATAATGTATGCAATCCTATAACTAGAATAATAGCTTTGGTTTAAGAGGGCGAGTCCGCTAACCTCATAAAATGTCATAAATCTATTTAGTTGTTCAGTGGGGGCCCATCTCTCACTTTGTGATGGTTTGGAGTGTTAGACACTGGCAGGGGAAGAATGTTGTACCGTTGTAAAAGATTTAAAATAAGCTAGTACAAGTGCACTGTCTGAGGAGGTGTGTTCTGACTGAGTGTGCCACACATATAGTGCACTACATTAGCCTGGTATACATAGTAGTCATCTTGTATACATTTGAAATGAAAATGTATTCTTTTACCCAATCTGCAGGCGATATAGTACACAATTAGTAGGTTAATCTTCTTGTTTGTGAAATATGATGCAGAACCTTGGTGATAATCGTTTTACCATCTGACACATTGTTGAAAATGCTTGTCGGGGAACCTTATGCCTTGTTAAACTCCTCACCACTTTTGAAGAGAAGCTATAGTTTATATCGAGTATGTAATTCTTTTGCGACATAGCTTGCAATTATTAGAAGAATCACACCACTTCCCAGAAGCCTATATTATGTTTAAAAAGGTGTTGCAAAACAGGATATAATACATTGTGGGGCTATTTATGATCAAATCTGTTGCTTAAAATGTAATACATATTTTTGACCAAGATAATTTGGGTTGTATTTCTGTTCTCCACATCATAGTGCATTATATGTCAATGCACTATGATTTTCAAGATTTCAAGATTTTCTGATGTCTCCCAGCCTTATTCCGTGATATCAGTAGAATTACACTTTGACCTTTTAAGCAATAAAAACGGTCTAAATAACTATATCATCTGGAGCTGTTTTCCACCGTTTGTAAGTCTGTGGATCTGTTTTGCACAATTTGACACATTGTACATTACAGTCCGAGAGCAGGTATGCAGGTACACTTTTCTCGATGTAGTCTCCTTTCCTATGCTTTTTTTGTTTATCTTTGTTGCTGGCTGCGAGCTGTTGTACGAGCTGCCAAAAAGATGCCAAAGAATCAGCCTTGCCATCACCAAGGACCTTCTCTCTTTGTGTGAGTTGTAATGCATTCTGATCAATAGGGACCTAGAATGCTCTGAAGCCCACACAGTGCAGGCTCTACTCCCTGCCAAGGCCATGCAATGAAGTGCTCTTATTCTTTTATCTACTTTATCATTGAGGCACTCTTGTTTCCCACTGAATGGTGGAAAACATGTTTTTTTTCACATTGCTGTTTCTAGCTGCTACTCTTTCCGTAAAAACAAAATGCTATCAGCGCAGAGATCATGTCAGAGCACCGTGTCCTTGTTTTTCCGCCGGGAGAGGGGTAAAGAACATTTATTCTAGCCCCAGTATTATCCACGTCCTGCAGTGTAGTGAGACAGGACCCTCTGACAGGACGCATGTGTCGGGTACAGCGATCCACCGCTGAGCAAGGCAGCGAAGAGACTAAAGCCAACGTTTATCCCTTGTTTACCCTGGCATTCCCACCTCAGCCTGCCGCTTAGCTCTCTGACTCTTGCCACCCGACTAGAGGCCTGTGACTCCAGTAAGCGGGGTGATGGGACGGAGGGAGGAAGGCCGGATCCCTGAGCAACAGACTGAATACATTCCCTACGTCTTCCAGCTAGGCCTGTGTTGGTGTTACTGCAGCGCCTCCATACCCTCTACTCCTCCCCGGCACAGAATCTGCCTTTGCATGATAAGGCGCCGCCAAGGCTCGCAAGGCCGCACCTCTGGGTACAGGGATGCCAACGCGGCAGTCGTGGAATTAAACTTTTTAATTAGCAGTATGCCCCAGTGCCTGTGGAGAGAGTGGACTGTTGCAGTCAGGTCTGTCTCAACACCCCCCCCTCCCCTTTTTCACTTGATTAGACTCTCAAGCCCCATGGAGTCGAGTTATTCCACCAGTGTCCACAACAGAAACATATTTATTTCTCGTTCCAGCATGTTTGACTGGATGCAGACATGACGCAGTGCGATGACACAGATGGAACCCTGCCGCCAGAAAGCCAACTTTACAAAAGCCCGCCTGCCTGTCTTTCTGTTAGTATATGATGGCGAAAATCAGAACCTTCTAATAATACATGGATATTGGATAACAGTTATGCTTGTACAAAAAAAATGACAATGTCTCAACATGTAGACAATGACATAAGGGAAATTATTATGTGTTTGTTACGTAAGAAGTATGCGACTTTAAACATTGGTACAATGGGTGTGACATCAATATGGCTCACGTGCAATGGCAGTAGTCTCCGAAGGCATAATGAAATTGAATGTTTGAAGTTAAATGACGTTAGTGTTATGATTAGTGTTGTGAAACTTTTAAAATAATGATTAATCGCCTGATAATTTTGTAGTGAAACGTGATTAATTGCATAGAGTAGGGGAAATAGCTAGAGATTATCTACAATTATTAATCAGGGTGAGCTGTTATATTGACACAGTATGGAAAATATATGTTAATTCTGCTAACTGATTAATCTTTGGGTGTAACCGTGATATTAGAGATTGAGACTTAATCTTTAGCTAAAAGTAATAATGACTAGCCATACTACAAGCTACATGTACGTCTAATTGACTTGTAAGTTTGCTGTTATTCATTATTGTCCTACCTAAAGCTGAAGTCATGTACTTTTCCTCAAGCAACAACAAACTTGCACACAATGTGTATGTACTAATGGACTGTTAGTGGGTAAATAAAAAGGAATCATGATTCGCTACTCAACTTTGTTCTATAAAAAAACTACACCTGACATGCTTCAGACATAGCAGGCAATACAAAATATAAGCGCAACAGGAAAGTTGTTGTTCCCATGTTTCACGAGCTGACATCAAAGATCCCAGACATTTTCCAATGTGCAGAATATAGATTGTTTCCATCCATGTTAGTATTTCTCCTTTAACAAAATAATACATCCATAACTCTATAGACAATGTGTAACGCCAAACTGATCCGCAGGATCTTCTGTGACCAGCCAGCGAATGAACGTGTGCTTTTGCAAAACTTCTGAACCATCTGAGAAACTGTCTGAGGGAAGCTAATCTGCACGCTCTTGTTCCTCTCAAGGGTGTCGACCTGAATGCAGTTCAGTGTTTTAACGGATCTCAGTAGGCAGAGCTCACTTCCCATGGTTACCAACACGTTGGAAATGTGTGCCCTTTACAAATTAATAGATTTTTAATCATTTAGTAACTCAGTAAAACCTGTCAAATTGTTTAATTTTGCATTTATATTTTTGTTCAGTTTATATTTGTAATCATAAAGCACAGACTATTCATCTCTGTTCGTGGATAGACAAAAACCCTCTGTATTTCATCATCTCTAATAAGGGAATAATACAGACCAGTGTTTAATTTTTAGATAATAATATATATTTTGCCCCACTAGGAGTGCTTTACATCCCTGAAAAGCGCTATATACTGTACGTCAAATAAATGATTACTATTATTACCTAAACATAGTGCGTCATTTCATTTTCCAACGAAAATGTGATGTGCTACTTCAAATATAACATCTATGTGCTACCTGTTCTTATGGGAATACGTGGGTAACCGTACACAATGGAAATTTTGCCAATTACCTAGACAGACTTATGGATATGGCCATTCTAATGTGAACTTATGTACGTATTGAATAGCTGTTCTACTGGAACATTTCTAAGAATAGACCAATCGGTTACAATTTAAAGGACTTGGGGAATGTTTAGTTCAGGCGTAACATAGCTACTAGGTTATTGAGGTTAAGGGTAGGTTAGGGTAATGCTAAGGTAAACAGACTTTATTTTACATTTTGTAAACCTACAGAGCTTTACGTTTCCACGACTCCAGAAACGTACACATGTACACATTTCTTGTTTTCCGTATCGGCATTAGAACAGCATGCTATGTGATGAGGGGTAAACAATTATTTCTATCGAAATTAAATTATAGTAAACACTATTCCATGTCCCATTCAGTTGTCCCAAAACATACTGTTTCTTGGCGAACATCAAACTCTGTGACATCAGCTGTATCCTTTCTTGCCATGAACCCCATTGAAGTCCACCATAGCACGCCAAAACAGTATTCCAAAAGTCCCGGGATGGTCTACTATGTCTGGTGAATTTTGTAGTATGAATTGCAACTGTTCATGCTTTTTGGGGTACATTTTCATGAAAAATTTCTGAAAGCAAAGAAGGGAGGTCTCTCCCGACTTCTCACCGTACAAACATTTACGAATAATATGCAAAGTTTGCTAGCTAAGCAAGCAACAACTGTACAACACTAGAACAATGCCTGATGATGGCCAGTAAAGCAATTTCTATTGATTTTAATGTCTGTTTCAACATGAAAGTTAATGTAGTAGGTAGTATGCAAATTGAGATGAAACCCTGGTCATTCTATATTCCACAGAATTAAGTCGATGCACCAATCAAAAAACAGTATTCGGTAGAGCGCGCCCTTTCATCTTTGATGTGTGAAAGTGACAGATTCAATAGTGACAGATTGAACAATGACTGCAACCACGAAATAAATAATTTGTGATTGTAAAATGATTACTTCAGACAACTCAGCTGTGTTTGTCAAGTTTCTACAACAAGTTTCAACTACAACTGTAACAACATTGGTGTATTGATGTGTTGTAGCAGAAGGGATACAGGATCTCCCGGTTCTTTTTTTTAAATGAAGAACGCACACAAAATAACACATACTACGCTGTAATGAAACAGGTAACAGTAATGTCCAAAGGAAATGCCGGTATAAACATTCAGGTGAAAATAAGTAGTAGGTTTACATAGTACATAGATTTAGCCTTCCCAGGACAATTATTTCTATTCTGGCAGAGCTATACACAGGAGAAGCTAGTCTTGAAGAAAGAAGAAAGTCACACAAGCAATTACACAGTGCAAATCCAGAACTCTTAAATTAAGCCTCAGAAACTGAGCGCATAACACACAACAATACAGCGAAACATAGTAATGGGTACAATGAGGCACACACACCCAGGGAACAAAAGGTCTTACAGAGTCTTTGATTAACTCATGGAGAACCAGTGAGCAGATAATTGATATGGTAGGCTACTCGTGTGTGCATTGAGATTAATGAATATTCCAAAGATGATTTGACTGAAATGTCCAGTAGATGTCGCCAAGGTCCCTGATACAGGTCCCTAGTAACACCAACAGCTATGGACTGTGACGACAACGTTATGGTATTTTTAATCAAAATGAAATCACACTTAGTTTGACACACACTTTATAAACAACAGTAAAAGTTAAATATTAGCTTAATGTTGCTTTTCCAACAATGTAAAATAAGAAAGAGAAAGGTATAATATTGCACCAAATAATTAATTATTTTCATTTTATTAAAAAATGACATTTATTCAGGTAATGTAAATAAAATATATAGCTATCAGTTGAAGTAGTGTTAGTATCCGGCCTTAACGCATCAGACTAATTGTTATTATTTGGTTTTGTTAAAGCATTTGAATTAATGACAGGGAAAAAGGCAGGTAGTGGAATAGAAAGGAGACAAACGTGGCTAGGACACTGTTTATTACAACCGTGTTGCTTCAAATGAGACACTTTTCAGAATTAAAAAACAAACAAACACATTGTCCCCACTAACAAACTTACAAGTATACATTTTATCCATATACTGTTTATCAAAAAATAAAATGGGAATAAATGGAGTTACTTGCAACGATATAGGATTTGCAAAAAAAAAAAAGGGAAATGTTATATTAAAAAACATTTGCAGGTAACACAAACGTCTTGACCAATCATTCCATGTCATTATGAGCTTAAAAATGTAATATATGTATGTAATGATTGCGGTGTGGCCGTGTACACCAAGATGTCATCAATGTACACTGCTACACTGCAGCCCCACATGTCCCTGACGATCTCATTCATGAATGCTTGGAACCCTGATGGAGCATTCACAAGACCGTACTGAATGACAGGGTGTTTATAAAGGCCAGTCGTAGTGCTAAAAGCTGTCTTATGCTCATCGTCTTCCTGGATACATACAAGGTTGTAGGGCACTCCGGAGGTCAAATTTAGTAAAGAAACATTTACCATGTATATACTCTAATCTAAACATGGGTGCTGACTGTATTTTTTCTTTACGAAATGAAACTGTGAAATGGAGGGGCATATGTATCCTTGCTCTAGTGATTCCGAGACATACTTCTCCATACTTCTTTGGTTTCTACAAAGGACAGGGGATACGCATGTAGTACAGAACCTGGTAAGAGATCTATGTCACAATCCCTGGGCTGATGGGGGGGTAATGTAGATGCCATCACTTTGGAGCAGGCATGTGACAGGTCAAAATATTCAATAGGCATGTCAGAGACACTGTCTGGACTCTCCACTCTGATGGGACCAGAAATTGGAAGACACCTTCTCAGACAACCACCCTTTTAATTTTGTATGGTTTAGGCAGGATTGACCAAGGCATCCTAGCACTACGGGGCACGTTGGGAAGGAGATGATCTGGAACCTAATGAGTTCTGTGTGTGATGACTAGGTGAACATCCCGAGTGTGGCAGTGATGTCACATACTAGACCGGTACCCAGTGGTCGGCTATCTACCCACACGGAAAAATCATGTAAAAAATATATGTACATATATGTATAGGATTTCTCAACATATATGTACATATGTGTCCTGAATATGTTACTGAAATATATAACTTGCACTTCCCAAAATATCATAATAAATTGCATATTATATATTTTAACATGTAATGTATTATGTTAAGATAATGAAATGTGTGTTTATTCAGTATTTTAAGCAATTTTAGGTCTAAAACTTTCATGTGCAATATCTCTGGCTCTGATGAACCCACATAGACAATCTACCACTTATTATTTAGATAATTGCATTTATTTTGATGATTTCTCCTTACACCAGACCTGTGAAGGCATTTTCAGTGTTGCTGCCAGACTTCCAGTGCATACACAAACCACTGCACCGCCCGCGACTGCTTGATATATGTCAATATATTTACATATATTTAAGACATATTAAAACATATTTGAAAACGGCCATATGTCCATATATATATACACATGTAAATATATGTATGAAATATATGTCCATATAATAAATATATTTGTGTATGTTTAAAAAATATATAGGTACATATAAAAAATATTTTTTTTCGCAATATATGTCGATATATGATCCTTCTGTGTGGGTAGTGCCTGAACTGGCAGGGGACAATGTAATGATTATGTAAGAATGCGTAATGCTCCTATTGTCGTGTGTAATTTATTAAAAAGAGAAATACAGAGGATTTGTGGTATAAAGAGCAAAATACTTTATTTGTTACCGAGCAAAGCCAGGTTATTTTTCAAAACGTTACCTCCCTGGAGTCATCCAGTCTAAGAATTTTTCTAACTGATTTATCCATGTCCAGATGGCCTCTGACCCCTAATCTTTGTTTATTATTTACAATCATGATTAACAGATGCACCCAAGACATATACAAATTCCTTTTTTTTCTTGTGGCGCCATTAAGTCGCTATCTTTCCACTGTTATCCCACCTTAATTGGGAGTCCAGCTGTAAAATACCTCTCGGGATTAGACTTTATCCATGGATGTTTTTTTATGTTTAATCCTGAAGACCTCTCCTAACATCTTACAGACATTCCTGGCACTAGCTTACTATTCCGCGGCTTAACATTAACCATTACACAATTTATGGATTTTGGCTGTATACTATTGTCAGAATCTTGTTTCTGCATACAACGTTCCCAGGTTAATGAGGTCTTTCAGAAATTGCCTTACACCTTATAGAAACGCGTTGTGAAACACGATAATAGGCACTTCGGGGTATTAAATAAAATTGAAGTATACTGTCATGAACCTTTGGGCAATATTTGAAAATATTAAATGGTTGTCACACCGGATATATTCTAAGGATTAACATTACTTAAAATGTCATGAAAAAAGAATACTGTTACCCATGATATAAAGCTAATACACACTTTATTAGTTATCATATTTAATGTATTTATATCCTGATTAAACTACTATACTATCGATAAATTTGCTAGCGCCGCCTGAATAGACTAGAGCCCTGGGTGGTGTAGTGGAGGGAGATGCTATATGAGTGGGTTTTAAGCCTATCTTAAGCCTACCCTCCCGCCAGCGTGGAACGACCCCGGACCTGCATGAGGTTGTTCAGGCGTATTTGCCATGTCGACGAGTTGATCAAACCCCAAGTTGGTGTCCCGACAGGCCAACTCCCAGCGAACGTCCACCTGCAAATGGCACCGGAAATGGGGAATTAATGCTCTCTCGTTCCATCCGGCTCCGGCTGCCAGGGTGCAGAACTTGAGGCCGTATTCCTGAGCCGTCCTGGTGCACTGACGCAGGTGGACCAGACGCTCTTCCACCTGTCTACCTTCTGATGGATGGTTGAACATAGTGCTAAAGAGTCAGCTGATTGGTTGGTAATCATCCAGGATGGGTCCGTCCTCACGCCAGGTTTGCAGTGGCCTACTCCAAGAACCACCCCGACAGACAGGACATGAGAGCAGATACCCCTGTCGTGCCTCGTAGCTGTTGTGGCGGTGATGTCAAAGTATAGGTCGAGCAGTAGCAAAAACCCCTGGCAACGGGACGCAGCCCTGTCATACTTCTTCGACAAAGACATGTTCACCATATCGACGGGGGGGGACTCGGGGGCCAGGCTCGTCGTACATAGGCTTTCCAACATGGACCCATGTTCCTTCACAGTGTCGATTACTCCATTCACGTCCGTTGGTCCATTCTAAAGGTGAGGTTGTTAGTAATTGTTGCGGTGTGAGTCTGAGGCAGGAGATGGAGTAGAATGCAAAGTAGTATTTTATTGCTGAAACTTACAGTCCAAAACAGCCACGTAGGTGTGCAGACCAAATAAGAATAGGCACTTCCTAAACTGAGTAGGCAAACGCCTGACTAACAAAACAAAGGTTTCCAGTAAAGCACTAGGTTGTAGTAACTAGCTTCCGCTCACAATCTAACATAGACACAAGAACTCATAAGAGACTCTAGGGCAGCTGAGATTTGTTTACTACAAAAGTCAATAATTGCTCTGCATTAAGCATGAATAAGGCGAGAGGAAGGGGTTGTCCACAGTTATTTTTTCACAATTAAAAGCTGATCATAATAGTATGCCTTGCATTGGAATGGATTCAAGTGTATTAACATTTGTAATTTCAGCTAATTCAATTGCAGACATTTTGACATACATTTTTAGTCACTGCTTTACAAAAGGACATATTATAATAATTGTATAAATAATAAAGAACATTTTTATCAGCAAAAACACTTCAGGTAATGAATTGTTCATCTACTTTAATTTGTTAAATTAATGAATGTATCTTAAAGGTATGACATACTTTAGAATACAATTAAAAAGGATTTTTGCTATGGTTGTAAACTAAATATAAATGTTGGTCTTTGGCAAGGGTATTAACTTCAAGATTGTTGTGTTTTGCTGTATTTGAATAGCTTTTAATGCTTTTCCTCATAAATGTTTTGTACATTTAAATGTGCTACTATACACTTTATGTTTAGGTGGTGAAAGGTCCTTTGACATTGAAAATGTATTATTACCACACACATAAAGAATATAATAGCAATAAGGTGTCTTGGGAGTTGTGTGTTACATTGCCAATATGCCAGGGCTACGAGCTTTGTCTAGGCACTCTGCAATGTGTTGTGCCTAAGAATTGCTGTTAGTCATTATATGTTGCACATATAGCAATGTTGCTGCAGTGGTATCATATGTATAATGTATTGTTGTAATACTACATTTTTAAGTGTGTACTTCTACAAATGTGTATGTGGCTTCGCTGCTGTAAATCTGTAGTAACAATCTACAACACTCTATTTTCCAGTTCAAACATATCAGCAGCTAGTTTTGAAATACGTCCAGTTATGAACACCTTCTGAGGCACATTGCACTGCCTGGGAAAAGGATTTGAAATCAGTGTTTTCTATTGGGAAAATGTGTGCTCAAGTCCTTTTGTGTTACTCTAGGGTCAGCCTTGGTGCTGAGCTCAGTCTATTTCTATTGTGACAAGATTCATGAAAGAAGTAAAACTGCTCCATTCAATGTGACTTAAGAGAGATGGAGGAAAACACATACTGTTAAGTATAAGGTAGTGCAACCATTTCCTCCTATTTGACATACATTTTCTATTCCTTACCTCGGACAAATCTACAACCAAAAACAAAGCGATCACTCTCCAGTACCTGTAAAGCAGGGGTAGGCTACTCCGATCCTGGAGGGCCGAAACACTTCTGATTTTCGGTTTCTCTTTCTAATAAGGGACTGGTTTATACCTGGGAAAGCAGGTGATTGCAATTAACTAATAGGTAAAATAAAAAATCTGAAGTGTTTCGGCCCTCCAGGACCGGAGTTGCCTGCCCCTGCTGTAAAGTTTCCTTTACGTAAGCTGGAAATGTATCTGCCGATTTCATTTGCTAACACAGTTAATTGCCACTTTAGGTTTGTGTCTGTCAACATAAAACTGGATGGAATTTCGCTCTGCCTGGTATTTCTCTTCCATCATCAGTGGAAAACCAGGGAATCTCATAACCTTATTTGAGTTTCAAATCATGGATATATTACCCGAAAATGACAGCCCTACTCTCAAGTGTTAAATGATTGATTTTGGACCAAAACAAATTAGTTTTAAGCTTTGAAGGATCCTCTTCCCAGGGTTATTTACTTCCCTCAGAATTGCCACGCTGTGCATCTAGTAAGGAAGAACAATGGACCCATTTAGCAGAATGCTACTATACAGCCATTTAAAATCCTGAATAAGACTTCACTGGGACAAATAAGCATGTCAGTCATACTTGTTGAGATTCCAATTTTCTTTTTGTCTCTCGTACAGCACTCGGTGGAATGCATGCCCCTTACCGGCCGTGAACGAGTCATTCTCGTGACACGAACCCAAAAGTGAACTGATGCATTGGTTCAGTCAGTGTAGGCTTCTTTCTGACAGGGCTGGCCATGGAGCCAAGACACAAGGGCTATTGGGATATACAAGTATATGTGCCCATGACCTGACATGAACACCAGGAGTGTGTTGAGTGATGTGTGGAGAGGAGAAATCATAACTCCACGCTCCACAAGAATCATTATTCCGCCTGCATGCCCATGACATGTTACACACAGATCTTATTCATAGGAAGTACATCAGCTTGACCATATCAAGATGTTGCAGGAATTGCCTTGAGATAGTCTGGCATGGTGTCATGGACATGGAAAGCAATTATCTTGTTTTTCAAGGACTGGCCGTAGAGCTGTGCAGAACGAAAAGTATAGTTTTAGCTCTGGATGCACGGGGCCCATCTGCACCTTGCACAATTGATGCCATCCACAGCTCGCAACAATCTTGACAAGCTTAATTCAATTATGGCAGCGCGATGTGCCGAGACTCTGGAGGTGTGAGCTAATTCCTCTGTTTACACCCCTGAGTCACTGTCACAACCAAAGACAAACACATTCCTTGGCTTCCAGGAGCTTGTTTGCTGTGATTGTCCCATTGCCTTTGAAGTTTCTCATCGCTTTATGTTGTTTATTTATTTATGATTTTCTTTGCCTGAAATCACCATGGGGTATTCTGCTGAAATAATTTTAGCACAGTGTGAAACAATAAAGGAGCCGGGTATTAGGCGTGTAAATTTTGCACAACACATTCCTTACATGGAGATGGTACTTCTGTGTTGATTTGGGTTAGGACAGAAGGAAGTCTTCTTTGGGAGTTTCTTTTTAAGTAATAACTTTTAGGGATTGTATTAATGTTTTCAAGTTTCAACTATGAGTAATAACCGTGCTTTATTAATCAACCGCTGTCCTCTTTGCTTAGTATAGGCTGGGTAAAGAGATTTTTTATATAGCCTATGGCATGTGCCAGGCTCCTTGGAGATTTAGACTAAGCTGATGAAATGCAAAAGGATGGTTTTGGGGATTATGCTAATTACTAATTGGTGTATCAGAAGGTGATTGTTTTTCCTCGATTATTTGGATTATTGGCATTAGAGATTTAGGGTAGAGTTTACATGATCTGCCTGTTTAATGGGACCATTTGTTTGTCTATGTTAAGCCAACTCGTAGCTAATATTCGCCATATCTTCTCATTTTGCCTGTAACATGCTCCAATGCACATACTTGTGCAGAGAGATATTGAAGGAAATGTTCAACAAAATCCTGTAAAAATAGATCGATGCTTCTGTACAGAAAATCAAAGTCACAGATCCTTAAACGCTTATGTACAGTCTATGTTAGTGTAGTGCAAATGTGGGCACAGCAAAACACCACCAAGATAATAAAATCATGTGTTTCTTAATGTTTTTTTTTTTATTAACACTTTATAATGTATGGACAAGGGATAGATGTCAAAATGTAAGTCTTTTATTTACAGTTAACTTAAGAATTACTGGCACACCTATATATATGACTGAAGACAGCTATAGGACCTAGCATACTACAGCAGCTACAGATTTAACAATTTTGCAAGCATTGACCCTTCTGAGTAAAGTTTAAGGTTGGGGAGAAACTGATTACAGTAATTAGATTACAAATACATAAATTGTAACTGTAATCAGTTACGTTACTGGAATTTTTTTTAATCAGATTACAGATACTTTTGAAAATAAATTAGGATTACTTTGAAATACTTTTAGATTTGGGAGTAGTTGATTGTCTATTGAAAAATGTATGAATAATGTAAGGTGTTCTGCAGCTTCAGATATAATAAATAGCTAATTTAAATTGTATTTAATTGGTATATTATCAAAATATGTTATTTTCATTTGTCAAATAATAAATAAAAATGAGTACATAAAATTGTATATTATATTGTCAACAGCCATTTTTGGACCCACTTTACTGTATTTTATTTTATTTTAGTACACTACCACTTGCCATCACTCCACCTAAAATGCAATATATTGGCATGGAATTTCAATTTTTTTTTAAGTGTTACTGTAGAATTGTTTTGGGGGGAGCCACAAAATTTGTTTTTTGATGTAGCCTTAAACCAGGTTATGTAAACAAATGTCCTGCTATGCCATTCAACAGATTCTAAACTAACTTTTTAAACTATTCTAAAAGTAAAGGAAAGTAATCAGATTATGTTACTGAGTTTGGGTAATCCAAGTTACATTACTGATTACAATTGATGATGGATAACTAGTAACTGTAATGGATTACATTTAAAAAAGTAACCTACACAACCCCCCAAGCTTTCTTCCTTAGTTATAGCATGGACGGACATACCGCACAGGCGCATTTCAACAGAATCATCGTCTGAAAAGTTGGCTAATACAGCTTGATGAAGATCAAGTTCCATTTATGTCCTCTACAAACTCTTGTTTAGCAGACATTTTGCTAGGTAGCAAAGTTGTTTAACTAATGTTGCCCAATCTTTTTTTTATCATTTTTCATGGGCAAGTCAAAAATTCAGGAAACGACATCACATTGCTTCCACAACATGTCAACTGTATCAGAAAAAAATAGGATTGATAGACAATACTGTGTAGTAACAGCTAGAATGTGAATGTTTTAGTGTGGTCAATGTCCAGTGTGGTCACAGGACATTTCTTATTGTCCTTCAGCCAATCATACTCTGTAACTATGGTTTATATTTCACATTCAAGTTTCTAACCCTTGCTTTGTCCCACCCAAAAAAATTAAATATGTACCCCAATTGTGGTCCTTATTCAAAAGTCTGGGATTTTGGCCACTGGTTGTAAAATTACTGCTATTAAGCTAAAGAGGTTCCTGGAAAGTGTGACCTACAGTATGTAATTTGTACTTTCTGTCATGATTTGTGCCCTATCCATTGAGGTAAGTATTTCTACTTAGGGTGTATGCACATTTAAACAGCATATTACTCATCCAGGACAAAACAGGTGGTATAAATCATTTTTTTAGAGCAAAAGTCACATACCACATCTTTAAGGGATTAATTGATCGCTGTCATGAGCAGTGAGGACAGACCTCTTTCAAGGTTACTTTTGCATCACAATCCTCTACCAAGTTCATTGTTGTTTTTTATGAACGGACAACATACAATGAAAGTGCATCTGCGCAGAGGTTAGAAGGTAGCAGCGCTGTAACTAAAAGGTTTATTTAATCTAATTCATTGTCTGTGGACCCCAGATCATAGAAGGCATGCTGGCCACAGTGAGATTGAGGTTACTGTGAGAAAAAGAAAGATTAACCCACTTTTCAAAAGGGCAAAATTCACTCTCATGTCATGCTGGATTTTCTTGCCAAGATAGCAGAGCTGTAATAATCGGCATAACTAAACGAATACAGGTTTCTGGCGAAATAGCCCTCTGAAGCTTTTTTTTAACAAGCTGCCTAATCAACGTCACACTGGGGCCATGCTCACTGGGCTGGGGAATCGGTCATAAATGAAAGCTTTGTCAACATGTCCTCGGATGGATGCAAAGGAGCATTTGCGGCAACAATTGCTTCTTGATTCGAAACCTAGACGTGCCAACGGAAGGGCAATTGGGCATATCTAACCTGACTGAAGTTGATTTAGAGAGATGTTCATAAGGGCTTGTCTTATTATTAAAGGTATGTAATTATGTAAAGCAGCTAGGTAGGGTCAGGTTGTTATCATTGCATGCATCATTAATACAGATCTTTAGTGTCTTTGATGGCATTTCGTAATCACGTTACTGTATGTGTTTCTGGCCGCATTGTCTCCAATTAACAGACTTACACTTTTGGATGTAATCTGTGAAATATAAATGCAGCAATCCCAGCCGGCCCTGGCTCTGCGTCTTCTCAGACTCACACTGAATCAGTCGTTCTCAGATCTGTTTTGTAATAACCCATTTTTACAGGACTAAACACATAGTCACTGTACCTTGGGTAAACTGAAATGCTTCAGGGTTTCGAAATTAATGTAGCATGATAATTAGTTAACCAACAGAGAGCGATGCCAGGGGAAGAAATCTTATACCTTGTCTTTAATAACAGATACTTCCATTTGCCTTGCTACTAATATTGTATTTGTTTCTTCATGCTATTTTATGGCTCTTCCTTGTTTAGTTGGTTCACCCCACACAAACACAGTAATTTAACACTTTCAACAGGTTTTTGGTTTGTAATGGCAAGACAGTTTAAACATTGAATACAACCATCAAACCAATAACGGTTGCTCAGGGCAGAAACAGTTTCAAATGAAGATGTTGTCTTTGGTTAGATCACTCAGTCATTCATTGACTCTATAATTGTCTGCATTCTCACAGATCTTACTGAAATGTTACTTCCTTTGGCTATCACAAGTGTATTAAAATCACTCTTAGTCTTAACTATCTGTGGGGTTAATTTTAACTGAATCTGGAAGAAAGATGTGAGTTGTGCACAGTGAATGTCCACAAATCAAAAGGAAATGAGATAATCTGCATTCTTAAGTCATAAATCTGCATTCTTCTTTGATCCTACACAGTTTCCCCAAAAAACAAAACATTAATACTACTGCATGTTCTCAACACCCTCGACAGACAAAGATAAGAACTGCTGTAATGCCAAATGTCTGCGAAATGCCCATGCTTTGGCTGTACATTGTTTTTTTAGAAGGATATCTCGCCTGGTTTTACTTATGTATATTTCTCAAGGCTGCAGAAAATGTTATAACCTTCAGTAGGCTCCCTGCCCTATTCTACACACTACTACAGGACTCCCTGGTCAGACACACAAATCTGAGACCATTAGCTAGAAATTAAATTGGAAGACAGGGGCTGGAATTTTGTTAGTTAAGATTGCTTTTCCATTTAGCTTTGTCTGGGTTGACTTTTTACACTTCTATATATTTTCTGAAGGGAATTAAAGAATACCTCAGATGCTAAATTATTTTGTAGAATGAACTTGCAGAAGTTGCCCTGTCGAGCTACTAGTTTTGGTGCCAATCTTTCAAAGAAGCCTCACTTCTGAGTGTTGTGCTGCAAAGACAAAATGTCAGTTTGAGAGTCCTGCTCTCAGTTCAGGTATGAAAACAACGTATTCAAAAATGAACGGAAGCAATAGTGTAGTGAATGTTTCTTTTTCATAGCCTATGCTTTCTGACATTGAATTGGACATTGCTAAATCTGTCGCAACAAAGCACTTTGCCTAGTGAAAACATCAAGTAAGAAGTAGGCGTCCATGACAACATGCTTATTTTTCAGCCTGTAACAAGAATGAACTGAGTGACAGTGGCAGGTAGATTCATCATATCGGTAGCTGTATGAAGTTAGTTGTGCGGGACACAACATTCCTTTTTGCCTGCACATGTGAAAGTAATACCGTAATAGGCATTCAAGTATTTTCTGGTGCACTGTCGCATGACATGAAGTTCAAAAACACTTTGCATAGTGGGTCTGTTTTAATGGGAGGAATGTTGTTACTGTAACACATGATTTAATATAAAAATAACTAAAATATTGGGAAAGAGATTGTATATCAGTGATTCCTCTGGCAAACAATCTCCAGGTGCAGATGAACTGAAAGCATCCAGACGCTGAGAAAGCGCTGCTCCAATTTAGTTTCTATGAGTGGAACGCAGCAGAGAAAAGATTTGGAAATGTGAACCTGTGAGCTGTGTGCAACTGGGTCATTATATGCAAACATGCCATTTTCATTTCTAAATGTTTGATTTTCAAAGTATTGTTTTAAAAGTCTTTAAGCCCCTTTTTTGGATGAATCAAGTCCTTACATCTTAGACAAATTTGCTTGTTTTCACATGCATAAATCTGTTTTGTTAATGTGGTTAACATCAATTACAGTTTGAAAAGGTCTTAAATCCATATTTAAAACAAATCTGACATACCGTGTATGATAAAATCCCCCTTAATACACTATGTGTGTTTGTAAAGTGAGAATATTGAGGGCTTTAGTTTTTTCGTGGATGAAAATGCTAATTTACAATTGACACTTTCACAGCATCTTCTGTTTCAAGAATAATACCCATATTTCTTTGAGTTGAGTGTTTAGAACCCTTTAAAAACTAAATAAAAAACTATGAATGTGTTTTTGTTACGAGACACATCTTGGAAACTAAACTATAAAATGTTTTATTGTGTATTTATTGTTATTCAGATTTCCAGAGCAGTTTTGTTCGAGGGACCCAGAATGGGTTGTTCGAGGGACCCAGAGCTATTGAAAAGCTTGCTACTTGAGGCATCGAGGTGTCTCGGGTCAATGCTGCTTCTTGATCTGCCATAGACATTATATTTTGGTTGAAGTGCAAGCATGCAGTCAGAGTTAGATTCATAAACATTTGGGGTCGCCATGCAACCAGGCCCGATGCCATGAGGGGGCTAGAGGGTCAGTTGTATATTCAACCCCCCCAGTTTAAGTTTTAAGTACCTCATGTAAAATTGCAAAACCCAGAAAAATGGCGTTGATGATTACGATGTGCAAAAGTCAGCGCAGAATATCAAAGAAAAGTCACACATTGGTAAAAGTAGTACTTTGAATGGCCTTCCTTCACACAAAAAAATTGTTTACATTCAAAATTAGGCTAGTAAGTAGACTGTTTTCAACGGGAAGGAGGTTCGATAAAATAAGTATTAGGGCTGCTCGATTATGGAAAAAATCATAATCACAATTATTTTGGTCAATATTGAAATCGCGATTATTTAACACGATTAATCATTTACTTTGGAAAGATTTTGGATTTTAAAAACAGTGAAAGAAATCAAGATACATATGATTTAGTATGACTATGATTATCACAACCTTGGCCAAAGCATTATTTTCCACGTGGTGTTGTGTGTGAGAGAGAAAGTCAGAGTGGTTCACACAGTGGTATTATTATTATTATTTAGTAGTGTTAGTAGTATATGCTGTGACATCACGTGAAAACTATGCATTATATTCATTGCTAATCATCAATAAAATATACTTTAAAAATAGGCCTATTCCTGATATTTTGTGAACTACCAATAGATGGCAGGAATATTCTTGGCTTAATAGGCTAATATTAATTTACATGCTGGCTTGAGTAATTAGCCGTATACTGTGACTACCTCTGTGGTTGGTTCCCATTGCCTGTTGTTTTGCACCTCTTGGATAAAGGCATGGTGTTGACCGTTTGTTAGTGAAGAAGAAACTCAAATCTTGTTTTCAGATTTCGGGAGTGACAGATGTAAGGCGTAAGCTACTAAGACTCTCTTGCGTTGGAATGCATCTTCTGACTTTCGTGAGAGTGACCAGCACACATAGTTCGTTGAATGCTTGGATTTGATTAGACAGCAATGTCTTTCAATTGTATTTGCAAATAAGTTATTTATATTTGTTATATTAAATAAATTAACACTTCTGAACTTATCTTATTTTCTATTTTGCCTGCTGTATTTTTATGTGTGCATAGACTGTGCTTAATTAAGTCTGATGTAGAATCGCGAACAGCAGTTCAAATAAACGACTGAATAGAACTCCATGAATCCTGGTTCTGGAGTCGGTAGAAAGAATTGTTCGAAAGTAATACATGGCTCCACACTACACCTGCACTTATGAAACACAGAACGAGAACGTGGAGATTAATTGCTCAATGATAGTGCGTTGTTATTTTCGTTACTTTGAGGTACTGAGTGATGCGCAATATAATACTGATCACAAGAAATATGTCTCAGTAAAAAAATGCTGCAAGGACAAAAATAAAATATCCTAAACAAGTCTTACAAACACACAAAACTGATAAGTTAACTAACGATCAAAGTAGCTGCGTACAATGAGGGGCCTGCAGTACAGTCAAGGAGACTGGACTAAGAGCACCAGTAATACAGCCATGCACGTGCCGTATACCCAGGCGAAGATGTGTCCGGTAAGAAAAGTCTGCCTCGTTGGTTTTGAATTGTTGTTATTTGCAAGCTTTTGGAAATAGATGGAAAATGGCTTGGAATGATTTTCTTGATTGGTTTTGCTATAGTCTACTGTACAGGTTGTGTGGTATGAATAATTTGGTCGTGTTTGGTTTTTAATAGCATCTAAAAACCAAACATATTGATGTTGATATGGTAGAATATGTGCTTTACATTACATTGATGAAGGTGGGAAGATTTTGTTTATTGTCTCCCAGTTATGGGGCTCTATGAAATCTGCATTGCTAAAGACTCACGTCGTCCTGAAATTGTAAGGTAAATAGAAAAGGACAGAAATACAGAGAAGTATTTGGAAAATGACGGCTTTTGTACTCCAGCACATATGATATATTAAAAAAATGCTACTATAATGTGCAGACTGGCAGCTTTAATTTGAGTGTGTTTACATTGATAAACCATGAACCTTTTAAACCTTGTTGTGACAGGCTTTTTTAAACATAGCCTGTTACAATTTAACAATCTTCAATTAATTCTTCATATTTAGTACTTATTTGCAAATCCACTTAATTAGATGACTGCCTGAATTCTGCAACACATAGACCTCCGCAGACACTGTGTACTGGTGATGCTCTGCCATGCTTTGTTCCAGTGCATTTTGGGCTTTAGTGTTGTCTTTATCACTGGCAAGGCATTCTCTATTGGATTCTGGTCAGATGAACATCCCATCCGAAAGACGGCACCCTACGCAGGGCAGATGTCCCCATCACTGCCCTGGGGTATTGGGAAAGATCTTTAGACCAGAGGGATGAGTGCCCCCTACTGGCCCTCCAACACCACTTCCAGCAGCACTGGTCTCCCATCCAGGGACTAATCAGGCCGAACCCTGCTTAGCTTTAGAAGCAAACCAGCAGTGGAATACAGGGCTCTATGCTGCTCGTAATCAAAGAACTCATTGTCTTTGTGTTTTATATGGAGCTACAAATCGGAAGGTGTGTCAACCCTAGGTTTTGTATAGTTTGGCAGATGCTAAAACAGCATATACATATTTCTCTCACCCAGTGGCATATGGGCTAATAGGTGAGTGTTACTGTCGCAATACCGCCCCAGCAGTGCCTACTTTTTCAATGTAAGGTTTGCTAAATATCTATGTTGTCAAATGCCTGGGCAGTGGGCACCTTTTACCATTTTATCATGGCAGAACTCCAAGACGTACACCACTACTGATCCAAAAGCACAAGAAATGTTGGCTCCAATATGCTCAAAGTAATATAAAGAAGCCACAGAGATTTTGGGATTCTGTTCTGTGGTGAAATAAAACTGGAACTTTTCGGCACGATGGATCAGTGGATGTCTGGAGGAAGAAGAATGACGCAAACCCTGAAAAGAACACCCAGCTTAGAGTCAAGCATGGTGGTGGCTTGGTGATGATCTGGGGCTGCTTTGCATTCTCTGGCACAGAAAACATGCAGTTTGTGGAAGGCAAGATGGATTCACTGAAATATCAGGAAATCTTAGGAGAAAACATCATGCCATCTGCGAGGAAGCTGAAGCTTGGGCTTCATTGGACCTTCCAACAGAACAGTGATCCTAAGCATTCCTCAAAGTCCATCAAGGCCTGGTTGCAGAAGAAGTCCTGGAAGATCTTAAGTGACCATCACAGTCACCTGACTTGAACCCCATAGAAAATCACTGGTGATATTTAAGGAAAAAGTTGCAGCATGCAAACCCAAGACTTTTACTGAACTGGAGGTCTAATGAGCTAAGCTTCCCCAGGAACGCTGCCAGAGGCTAGTGTCTCGCTATGCTCTCTGGTTTACAGCAGGTTATAACAGCAAAAGGGTGCTCTACTAAGTACTAAAAATGCTTGCCATGAAGGGGTTAAATAATTGTGTTACTGGATAAATCATTATCAGTTACATTTGCAGTTGAATTTGGGGAAACCATTTGAAAGCATGTGTTGTGTTTTTGTTAAAAGGTATATCTAATGGCAGGGCTGCCGACAGGAATCTGTGGGCCTGGGCAAACTCCACATTTAGGGCCCCCCGCAAAAAAAATTACTGTGCAAAAACCAAATTTTGGGCCCCCCTCAGGACTGGGCCCGGGACAACATATCTGTTTGTCCCCCCCTGTCAGCTGCCCTGTCTAATGGCACTAGCAACAAGCATTTTCTTTTAATAAACATAATACAAATGTGCAGTTTTATTTCTTCTTTTTTGGTCTCTTATGTAAGGCGGTCCCTAAACATTTTATTGTACATAGGGGGGCCTTGGATGGGAAATGTGTGAGAACCACTGGCCTAGCTGATGTTAACCGTGTTGTAGTGCTGTATTTTTCAAGAAAAGGGAGCCAGTTCAAAAATGCAGAGACTACAGCTACATCCCGCACACAGTGGTACACTGGCAACAACAGACTGTGCGCTCTAGCCTACAGGAATAGAGCTTTAGCCAAATGATTCATTGTGCAATATATTTTTCCCCCTTGAAATCTCCTTTGATCTTTGTTTCTTTGATACTTTCGTTTTTTCTTCACACGGTTGCTGGTCTTATCTTGAAATTAAAGTGCAACTGCTAGTGAAACATCAGATTACTACAGTACAATCAGACTCAAGCTAGTCAGTGACAGCAACAGAATTTAAGTTTGACACCCAGATGCATTGTTTCATTACCATGGTAACCACTAGCTTATAGAGGCAGAATTGGGACATAAAACATGGTTCTACATCTAAGGTTTGGGCTTAGCTGAGCAAATAACATAATACTTGGTACAAGGAATACATGTATTATTGAGACATTTTACAATCTATCTTATCCATTATTTGTTTTTTACGGTGTAATTGGGCGAACAGTAAGTGTCCGTGTAAGCCAACTGTTTACTTTGAGACTCTGTCTTGTGGTTAGGAGCAACGCAACAGACCATATCTCGCTAAAGCAATAGTTAATCTCCTTTAATTCAATGACATGACATTTCCTTAATTAGCATCAGGGAGGGAATCTCCAACCAAAATGTGTGATGTATGGTTCACCAAAATGGAGGAAGTACGGTTGGCAAAACTGTCAATCAAATCAGAGCTATACAGTGACGTCCACTGAGTTTACAGAGTGGGCCCAACCTTTAGATATGGCAGAACAAGAAAAGAAATATGAACTTAGACATCTCAGAGAAAGAAACAGAGTTTCAAGCAGGAACCTGTTTTAGCTAGGCAGTGCCTACAGTCGTGGTCAAATGTTCGGAGAATGCGTTTTGGTCTCCACAAAGTTTGCTGCTTCAGTGTTTTTAGATCTTTTTTGTCAGTAGTTTCTATGGTATTTCAATGTTTCGTTCCTCGACCCACTTAGTTATCACTTTTGACTTATGGTAAGGTGCTCCATCATGCTGGAAATGCATTGGTCATCACCAAACTGTTCTTGGATGGTTGGGAGAAGTTGCACTTGGAGGATGTGTTGGTACCATTCTTTATTCATGGCTGTGTTCTTAAACGAAATTGTGAGTGAGCCCACTCCCTTGGCTGAGAAGCAACCCCACACATGAAGGGTCTCTGGATGTTTTACTATTGGCATGACACTGGACTGATGGTAGCGCTCACCTTGTCTTCTCTGGACAAGGTGTTTTCCAGATGGCCCAAACAATCAGAATAGGGATTTATCAGAGAAAATGGCTTTACCCCAGTCCTCAACAGTCCAATCCCTGTACCTTTTATATAACTCTGTCCCTGATGTTTTTCCTGGAGAGAAGTGGCTTCTTTGCTGCCCTTCTTGACACCAGGCCATCCTCCAAAAGTCTTTGCCTCACACCTGTCTGCTGCCATTCCTGAGCAAGCTCTGCACTGGTGGTACCCCGATCCTGCAGCTGAATCAACTTTAGGAGATGGTCCCGATGCTTACTGGACTTTCTTGGGTGCCCTCACACCTTCTTCACAACAATTGAACCTCTCTCCTTGAAGTTCTTGATGATCCAAAATGTAGTTGATGTAGGTGAAATCTTACTAGCAGCAATATTCTTGCATGTGAAGCCCTTTTTGTGAAAAGAAATGGTGACTGCACATGTTTCCTTGCAGGTAACCATGGTTGACAGAGGAAGAACAATCATTTCAAAAACCACCCCCCTTTTAAATCTTCTGGTATGTTATTCTAACTCAATCAGCATGACAGATGTCTTATGAATCAGTTAAAAATGTTCTAGCAGTAGTAGAGAGGTCATCTTGACATCTGAGGCCTCTGGCTTGTTGGAAGTGCTAACAAGCAATTGAGATCAGTCGACACTTTTACTTTGCTGTTGAGAGAGTCAAGGCTATCATTTCTGCACGGGACTACAGGCAGCTGATAGCTCATAGCTCTGTCTTCTGATAGGCTATGGTATTACCCAAGAATGAATGTGTGTGTTCCTGCCACTCTGGTTCCCAGGTCAGTATGACATAGGATACATTTAAGTAAGATATTTTGCTCGAAGATTCCCTAATGTCTAGGGAGCCCACTGACGACAGCAAATCAAGGATGCTGTCCTAGGAGATAACGAGAAGCACATAAGGACGTTACAGTTTAGGGTTTTCCATTCTGTATCATGTTTAAATGTGCTAGAATGGCTTATCTGTATGATGCTCAAGGGCGTGATCCCCAATTACTATAAAGAGCAAGTGATGTTTATTTATTGGGGTGCAATCAGAGCAACCAGCTAACAAGACCAACATTGCCTGGAGAGATTGCCTGGGGTGCTGATTACTGAACCAACCTACTGTTATCCGACTCAAGACTTATTATTCAATAACAGAGCTTTTAACAGCATTTTGATGCCCTCAACAGTGTGCTAGATGAATCTGGCTGAGTTTCCAGCATAGGTATAAGGGGTTTGATGATGTCCCTCACATGTATTTTAATAGGCCAACTGAAGAATTATAGAAAATACACACGTTACAGTTTTAGGTATATTAAGGTATAGCAGTAGCATATACTGCAGTACAACATCTAATTACAACAACTGCCCATTTTCAGAAAACATTCACATATTTTCAAAGAATACCTAAAACAGTTACACAGCCACCACCCTTTTGTCTTTATATAACTATGTTTATTATGTTTATTATTTGTAGAATAACAACTAATTCATTGATTAGAATGCATTACTGTACAGCTATGTGGTGGTTTCACCTGGCTTTATGAAAATAGCACTGGATAGGATGTAATATGAAAATAAAGAACATCCATGTCTGCCTGTGCCAGTAGCTATGCCTGCATTTAAGTGTAGCTGCATGAGCTACCAACTTCCTCGCTCACAGACCTGTGTGTTCTGCCTGCACAAAGTCTCATGTGAACAGCACAAAGTATTGTGGGAAGTTAGTGCAGGCACACACAACTTCATCAAAATGGCACAGACAACCATAAAAATGGCATCCATGTTCATCTGTACAGCTGCTTGGATTTCAAAAAATTTATCCATCCCTTTAAACACCTGGTGTGCTATGGCATTCTAATTAGCTTGCATGGAATTGATAGCACAGGCAAGGGGCTTTATATTGGGTCCAGACATGAAATGATAAGTACCTGCACTACTTTCAGTGTGAGGTAAGGTTGTTCTCTTTAAATATTATAGAGTATGTACAGTACATCACTGCTTTGATGCAGTAAGCAGTTGGTCACTCCCTTGATGTTTGTAAGAAATGACAGTGGGTTGTTCTGGGTAAAGCAAAAGAGGGCAGACCTGTTGAGCTTGTTTTTCCTCTCCATAGAGAATAAGAATAGCTCATACTTGTCAAGGTTGAGCTTAAACCTCAGGTGGTACGTTGCCGGACAGCTACACAGAAGTAACGTAGGCTCCAAACCTTGCTTTTGTGAACTTACACTTTATTTTAGCTTTGTTAACTGTACGTAACTGTGGTTTACATTATATGTTAAATAAACAAAATGTAAAATGTTGGCCAGACACGCAGAAATGCATCACCACCAGGATGCCAGAATGGAGGACAGCAGAGCATTGTTGTCATCCACATATACATGCTAGCAGAGACCATGTGATAAATCATCTCACTGTGTATAGATTGGAGAGGGTCAGGCCATTATGTTGCTTGTTTAACATTGAGCCACAGAAATGTTTTTAATATTTGACCATGCAATGATGTTTAATGTGAAATGAATGTAAAGAAAGACTGTTGACATCAATGTCACAGTAAGAAAAGGAGCTCAGTTCAAGTTGGTGGGAAGTTCAGTAATATACCCTTAACCTTTAGTGCTCCTGCCATTGTGCTTCCTGGCTCAATCCCAAAAAACCAGTGCCTACTTTCTTTGAGCTTTGTTGACGTTCCTGCATTTCACTGTGATCATCTGCTCTACTTCTGATCAGATTTATCTGTTAGGTGTTTTATATTAATTTATGTATTTTGGCATAACATAAAACTGCATGCTTTTAGCAGGGCTGGTCCTCAACAGACTTAAGGGGAAATAATATAGTGTGCCTGAACTTAGAACAAATGTATTTGTCCCTATTGATCAATTTCCCTTCTATCTGTCTACAGGTTCACTAAAATAATAATGGGTTACCTTCCAGCTATTTACTGGTTCCTATTCCAACTAATCTACCGAACATGCTACATGTTTGGATGTCCAAGGTTAAATCATAATACATGGCTCCCTGCCTACCTGCTGTTTACCAAACTGACTAAATGTGGCTATATTATAAATATTTTATCACTATATGTCTTTGTATTTTATCTCATTACTGTGAATAAAAGTCAGGTTTGTCAACAAACACACATTTTTATCTTTGAATGGTCCGTCCTTCGACAAATCAAGGTATATTGCAATGTTCCACAAGGTACCGTTTTGGGACTACTTTTTGTTTTTCACTAGGCAGTATTGCTCATGATGATGTAATTTCAGAAATGTGTCAATTTTCACTACAAAGCAGAGGACACAGCTCTATATTTCCATGATACAATGAATCCCCAAAAGCATAAAGAATTGTATGGTGGAAATACTTTTTTTTCAACATGGACTAAACAAAAATGCTAGTTCTAGGTCTCCCAAGAAACATAGACACCTTGGTGGTTGTGCAGTCATCTTTAACTGAACTGTAAATGATTTTGCTTTATTCTGGTCCATTATCTTTTTTTCACTGAACCTACTGTATTTCAAGAGCAGTGTTGTTTTGTTCTTGTAACACTGCAAATATCCTGCACATTTTCATAACAAAAGTGCATCTACAGTAATACTCTCTTCTTGTTAGATCAAGATTAGAATTTGGCAGGGCTGACAACTTAAAAAAATAGCTTGGAGTAAAATGTAACAGCATACTGCGTCATTGGGGTGGTAGATCAACAGACGTGCTTCACATTTACTGGATAAATAGCTATTGATGCAAAGTGACACGTGATGTACTGTATGTTGCTTTGAATATCGAAAGAAAATGGATGGCCATTTGGTTAAGTGGCGCACATTGTTTTCACATTAGGTAAAAAGAACAAATTTTTTTCGGGAATTCCGCCATAAAAAATTTCAGTGTAGGTGGAAAGCGTGAGCCAATTCAGGGTGTCTCAGGGTCAGGGTCAATGAGTGGGATGTAGCAGCCATGATGTTGTACTGCACTTTTCTCTGAGTATGTACAATTGAATCTCTAAATAATCCTAAAATAATTCTTATTACAGCTGCTAGAATCTTGATTAGAAACAAAATATTCAAAGAAATACATCTTCAGTGCTGGCCACTGGCTTTCTGCTAAGGTGATTTTGAGTATTAACCTATAAAGGATTACATGGATTTCCTCTTCTTATCCATCTGAATTGGTACTGCCAAAGTATGCTATGGTTGCCGAAGCAGGCCTCCTAGAAATTCTAAACAAACAGCTGGAGGCAGGGATTTCTCCAACAAAGCTCTATTTTTGTGGAATTATCACAGAATTTGTCTACATCTTTAAGTGTTTATTGAAGGTTTATCTCTTCAGTAGGTCCTACGATGGAGTGAAGTCTTGCCCAAGGGTTTGATCACGCACAGCAATAGCCTGGCAAGCGAGACCCACATCAAGATGTTGGGTCTGGGAATTCACCATTGCCAGTGCTGAATCCGAGGGGCGGGATAAACGGTTGTCTTTCAAATTCCCTATGCACGCAATAGGATAGTGCTACAACCAACCAGAGCAACGAAGTGTCCGGTCGGCAAAACTCCGAACACATCTTCCTTTTGTAAGAATGACTTCAGTGCTGTTGTTTGTTATTTTCTCAAAGAAAGATTAACTCCAAGTCTACCAGAGTTGCAGCAAAAGCCGATTCAAAAGACCACTGTTCGCCAGCAGCAGCAACCATTTCATTGTTTTCCCATAATTATGTCAAGCCCGCCCACTGACTCTATACATGTTGTGATTGGCTTGACCGGAATTTGTTTCTTCCAGCCTGCAAGTCAACGGAGAGTTGCTAGACTGACCCTAGCTGCAAATTATATTTGCTGCTGCTAGGGTGTGTCTAGATTTCTAGGCTAGCACAGCAAGGCACTGAGGCTTTCACTGTGAAAGGCTCGGCCTTGTCTCAGTGTAGTTAGTGGTCGGTTAATGTCTCTGATGTTTTGGTGCTATACTTGCCAAAGTAAATGAAGATAATTCAAATCTAGTTCGCCCTGTCCAGAATAGCTTTGGACATACTGTATCCACACTGTCCCAAAAGTCATTTCTCTCTCCTCCAGTAGAGCCCTATAATTACTGTGTTACGGACAATGCGGATGGAATTGCGAAATCCACACATTAACATGGAATTCAAAAAATTAAAAGAATATGGCAATATTTTTTTTAATAATTCAAATATAGTCCTGTAATAATTAATAATACTTGCCACCGCATTAAACGTGCAATATGTAATTTTTGGCCGCCAGGGGGCTCTCAATCAAAACAATAGCAAAAGATGTACTTGGATGACGTCGGGAGGTTGCGTGGGATCATGGGTTTTGTTATCGTCGTCAATGACAACCTTCCAATCTAGCATCTCCGGTAGAAAAAATGTTCACTGACAAAGTAATATATTGTTAAAAAATTATAACTTTATTCATGTTATGTTTGGCGGCTCCCTGGATCTTATAACAACTAGAGTAGTCACAGGTTATATGACGCAATTTACGGGCAACAAAATGAAACGTCCCGTGTCTTCGAATTATATTACAAATTTCTCTGGATTTGAAAGTTAGTGGAAACATTTAGGATAATGTAAGTACACAACTAAGAAATATATATAATATGTGTATAGTGATGTTTGCTTTTAATGCAAAGTATGTATTTTGTTATTGTTTTGATTGATATTACATATTGTACCTTTAATGTGTGCTCTTTGCAGTTTTTTTGTCAAATGAAAAGGGCCAGCATGCACCTCTATCATATCATTAAAGTTGTGATGCACTTGAAAGCCATAAACAACGGTAATCACTCAAACTAATTTTATAAAGCATTATTTACATCAGCAGTGGTCACAAAGTGCTTTTAAAGTCACCCAGCCTAAAACACCAAAAGAGCAACTAACAATGTGAAAGTTAAGCACAGTGGCTATGAAAAACTCCCTAGTATTTTGCTTCCCAGGAAGAAACCTAGATAGGATCCAGACTCAGTGGGGTGGCCATTCCTCTTCTGGCTGTGCCAGGTGTAAAGTTCAGGAGTGCATGTTCAGTTAAGGCCAAGTTGTTAATCAGTACACATTAAAGTCCTGTGAGTATTCTTGGGGCATGATTTAACAGGTATATAGGAATTAGGAAGCTAGGTGGGCTGTGGGCGGTAACAGTGGCTTTGGACAAGATCATCATCAATCGGGGTAGTTCTGCGTTGTGTTCCATGGACTCCAGTCATGCTAGGTCATCACCCAAGGATTCAACATGACACCAGAGAGATTAGATGTGGTATTCCATAAATCAACTGTAGGGAGTCAGACTTGTAGTCTTGTAGTGGATTCTTGACTGTGGCAAATGGCATTGCAGTTGCAGTTGCGAAAGGGTGAACAATAGAAATATTTGAAAACCATTTTGGCCTAGGGCAGTGGATCCCAACCAGGGGTACTAGGACCACTGGTGAAACAGTGTTCCTGATCTGGTTTCTGCAAGAACAATCACTTAAAAAATTTAACCTGTACTTGTGTAACTGCTAGTTATACAGATGTTTGAATATATTGATGAACAATGTGTCCCCAAAACACTTTGTCAATTGCTTAAATGTTACCTGCTCATTGATTAAACATAAAAGTCTGTATGTATGTTCTACTGCTGTCTCGATTGGTGTTTTTACATTTTTAAAACCTTACTAACAAAATAATTTTTAGCTCTATGGGAATATACTATATGGGTGGGAAGTCCATCATGATGTTATTATACATTTTGTGGCTGGATATGAAAATATGTTTCACTATCCAACTCCATCTAAACGTATAACCTATCTACCAACATGTCTAGTGGACATATTAAAATGCAATGTGTCTATAGACTTCTAAAACAATATGAAAAGGATCAGGACAGTATCTGGGCATGGTGGTAGAATACAGGGTGAAAGAGAGATGCAGCATTTACACAGGCAGCCAAATTCTTATCTTTTCCCACTAATTGGTGTGTTAACCAATTTCATCAGATTTTCTAATGAGGGATGTTTTTCCAATCTGATTTGATTGGTCAAAAATACAATTAGTGGAAAGAGGCCCTAATTGCTCTGTCTGTGAGATGATTAAAGTGGAGTGGGCATGAGACAGAAGGAAAGGAAATAATCTAAAATATACAGCCCCGGAAAGAATTAAGAGACCACTGCATTTTTTTCTTAAATCAACTTCATTGAAAACCTGGAATGTGATCAAGAGGATGATGGATGGTCACAAGCATCAAAAAAAGCTGAGCTGCTTGAATCTTTGCACTAGGAGTGGCATAATGTCGTCCAACGTCGATGTGAAAGACTGGTTGAGAGCATGCCCAGATGCATGAAAAGCCAATATTATTATTCCACAATGTATTGTGTTGTTTAAAAATTAGTATATTATTTTCTTTGCATTATACGAGGTCTGACAGCACAGCATCTTTTTTTGTTATTTTTACCAGTTGTTATTTTCTGCACATGCTCTGAATGACAATTCTTTTTAATTATAACTTTGGAAAAATACATTCAGTAGTTGTTGTTATAAAATAGAAGTGTTGATTTACCAAAATGCATACCTATTTATAGTAAAATCAGAAGCACTGATGATTTTGCAGTGGTCTCCTAATTGTTTCCAGAGGTGTATAAATACACTGATCAGCCATAACATTATGACATCATGCCTAATATTGTGTAAGTCCCCCTTTTGCAGCCAAAACAGGAGTCCCATATGTAACGAACTGCAATCCACGGGGTTCTGACACCGTTCTATAAGAACCAGCATTCACGTAGCTCATCTGTTGAATCGAACCACACAGGCCAGCCTTCACTACCCACGATCATCAATAAGACTTGGCCAGCCATGACCCTGTCGCCGGTTCACCGCTTTTCCTTCCTTGGACCCCTTTTGATAGGTACTGACCACTGCAGACTGGGAACCCTGCACAAGAGCTACCGGTTTGGAGATTATCTGACCCAGTCATCTAGCCATCACAATTTGGCCCTAGTAAAAGTCACTCAAATCCTTATGTTTGCCCATTGTTTTCTGCTACTCTACTGTTTTTTTACATTCACATGGTACATGCTGTAACATGCCCTACTCTACTGTTTTTTTACATTCACATGGTACATGCTGTAACATGCCCTACTCTACTGTTTTTTTTACATTCACATGGTACATGCTGTAACATGCCCTACTCTACTGTTTTTTTACATTCACATGGTACATGCTGTAACATG
>JACXGM010002019.1:17764-49943 GCA_016801145.1 Umbra pygmaea | reverse complement strand
TGAACTCCATCGTGTAAAAAAGCCCAGGAGTGTCAAACCTTAGTTGAGGGTGTTTAACAAAGCTGCCACTTAAACAATTAACATATGTAGCCACAACACTGTTCACAAACATGCGAGCCTTGTCGATCTTCCGTCGGATTGGCAACACTCCTCCAACTGCATCTCCGGGTGATGCCAGAGAAGATGAACTTCATGCCTGAATACTGCAGGTAGTGGTGATGCAGTTCCTCCTTCATTCCTGCGACGAGGTTGATGTCATTCATTCCTGCGAGGGACTGATGGCGCGGACAGTAGCAAGACCATTGTGGTTATTACAGTTAACCAAACGTTCTAAGAAACTTGGTTATACGTTTGCCAATAGTTAGTATTAGCAAATAATAAGTATTGACACTTTGTTTTGCACTTCGATTTGCAGAAAATTTACGTGAGCATGCTTTACCTTACCATAAGTGGCAAGCTAACGTTACAGACAATTATGGTAACTTCAGATACATTTACTTTACAAGGTGACTCCACATATAAGTAATATGCTGTAACTATGGGGCAAATATATATTTAAAACCTAGCGAAGTTAAATCTTACCTCGAGTTATGTAGACTAGCTTTCAGCAGCAGTTGCACCCAGATTGCCAGTGAGTGTGAGTAACGTAGAGTGTAAACAGCGTTGGCAACTCTCAGCTAGCGTCACAGTCAGATCATAATCAGACACCACCCAGATACCGCCCAAAGGTCAAAGGCTCCTCCCTCACTCCTCCATCTCGTCTAAAATCGTCACATCCGCAACCAAGATGTCTGCGCCCGTAACGGCAAATTCTGTGACTCAAATCAGATATTAACAAACCAATGGGTGACGTCACACATAGCTCCATCCATTAATTATACAATCTATGATTTAAACACAAAGATTGATTGCTGAATCAAAGTCTGTGTGTGTTTGGCTGGCAGACATAAGCAATGGATGGGTGTACTGTAGATGAGCTAAATGTTTGGGAAAAACAAAACAATCCAGACATGAAAAATAAAACAGGTGGCACCTACTCCATTGCACCAGGAAGAGGCAAACTTTACAGCTAATGTTATGTGGCAGTCGTTTTATTTTATTTCACCAGTATTTACACAGAGAAGTTTGACTGAGCAGCAACACCCTGCAACATGACATTAAAAAATAATATAATGTTAGGCTTAAAAAATATACAGCGATCAGACATAACATTATGACCACCTACCTATGTTATGTAGGTCCCTGTGGTGCCAAAACAGCAGCCACATATGCAACAAACCGTGATGCACTGTGTGTTCTGACACCGTTCTATCAGAACCAACATTAACTTTTTCAGCAATTTGAGCTACAGTATATATCAACTTCGAGGACAAAATGTTCACTTGCTGCTTAATATGAAAAAAATACACTCACCTAAAGGATTATTAGGAACACTCTTTCAATTTCTCCTTAATGCAATGATCTACTCAACCAATCACATGGCAGTTGCTTCAATGCATTTAGTGGTGTGGTCCTGGTCAAGACAATATCCTGAACTCCAAACTGAATGTCAAAATGGGAAAGATAGTTGATTAAAATAATATTGAGTGTGGCATGGTTGTTGGTGCCAGATGGGCCGGTCTGAGTATTTCACAACTGCTCAGTTACTACGATTTTCACGCACAACCATTTCTAGGGTTTACAAAGAATGGTGTGAAAAGGGAAAAACATCCAGTATGCGGCAGTCCTGTCGGCGAAAATGCCTTGTTGATGCTAGAGGTCAGAGGAGAATGGGCCGGCTGCTTCAAGCTGAAATAACCACTCGTTACAACCGAGGTATGCAGCAAAGCATTTGTGAAGCCACAACACACACAACCTTGAGGCGGATGGGCTACAACAGCAGAAAACCCCACTGGGTACCACTCATCTCCACTACAAATAGGAAAAAGAGGCTACAATTTGCAAGAGCTCACCAAAATTGGACAGTTGAAGACTGGAAAAATGTTGCCTGGTCTGATGAGTCTCGGTTTTCTTCTTTGAGTCAAAATTTGGCGTAAACAGAATGAGAACATGGATCCATCATGCTTTGTTACCACTGTGCAGGCTGGTGGTGGTTTAATGGTGTGGGGGATGTTTTCTTGGCACACTTTAGGCCCCTTAGTGCCAATTGGGCATCGTTTAAATGCCACAGCCTACCTGAGCATTTTTTCTGACCATGTCCATCCCTTTATGGCCACCATGTACCCATCCTCTGATGGCTACTTCCAGCAGGATAATGCACCATGTCACAAAGCTCTAATCATTTCAAATTGGTTTCTTGAACATGACAATGATTTCACTGTACTAAAATGGCCCTCACAGTCACCAGATCTCAACCCAATAGAGCATCTTTGGGATGTGGTGGAACGGGAGCTCTGTGCCCTGGATGTGAATCCCACAAATCTCCATCAACTGCAAGATGCTATCCTATCAATATGGGCCAACATTTCTAAAGAATGCTTTCAGCACCTTGTTGAATCAATGCCATGTAGAATTAAGGCAGTTCTGAAGGCGAAAGGGAGTCAAACACAGTATTAGTATGGTGTTCCTAATAATTCTTTAGGTGAGTGTATATTATATGCATATTTTTTATTATATTTCTATGCAAGAAAATGATATCTGGTACCGAAAATCCAGATAGGTAACTGTGAAATAACAGGGCCCTGGTGCAATCCATTTATCAGCTATGACAAGGCTCTACAATGGAAAAGGTCAGCTTTATTAACAATGCTTTTCCCTCCTTCCCTCTAGTTTATCGTCTTCCCATTCTAATCACCAGCCAGTCATCCTTGACAAACACTATCCACTCTTCCCTCCCCCTAACACTTGTGATTCATTTATTTCCACCATCTTTCACACAGCCGGGCTGGTGCATGTTGGAAGCTTCTCCATACAACATGAAAGGCCAACTCAGGGGGAGGCTCACTGTCAAACAATGATATCAATTAAAGTACCAGCACAAGCAGACATGCAAAAGGAACATATTGTCTGGCTGATCCTTTGATCAACCTTTGCTCTGTCTATGGATTGTGTTCCTTGTTTAATGTTGTGTTTGACACTGCATTTGTTTCTAGATGTGCTGTTCTCTGATTGGTTCCCATTGCATCTGCTGGGTGGTTAATAAGAACAATCAATTATTTCCCCCTCCAAAAAATCCCTAATGGTTACAGATTACTTTTAAAATGTATGTTTAATGAATGAGTTTGTCTGGGAAACTAAACCAACCGCATTCAAACATGTTCCAATATCCACATTATAAATGCATCCAGAAAACAACCAGAATAATTTCTATGCAAGCTTTCCTTCCTCGTTGGCCAACAAGGCAAATAAATATACACTGATTTTCCTTGCTGAGAAACTAATATGAACCATCACATAGAATTGCAGTCAATGCAGCCTCATGCTCTAAGCTCTATGCATTTCTGCAAAGTCACTGGTTTATTGCTTATTCAAATGCTGCACATGCCAACAATTCAGTATGGTGGCCCAGGAGGGCACAACACATCAACAATAATGAAGCAAACAAAAGTTGACAACACAAAGACATTAACCCACAACACAACAGAAGAGCTCTGGACCATTAGGTGCGCAAGAAGGTTGTTTATATGTTTTTCCTGTGGATTAGCCAAATTGCTGATAAAGCTGCCAAAGGTTTATGGACTGGATTTACAATTAATTTGATTCCCTCTCACAATGGTTTTACAACCATTTTTATTTCCTATATGTTTTTGTGTGCAGCAGTTAGAAGGAAACTTCAGTTTATTTTTTTTCAATGTTTATTAAGTGTTCTTGCCTTTCACAAGGAACACATACTATTATCCGACATATGTATTATTATTATTATTGACTACTTGTCACAAAAAAAATTGCCCCCCTACTCCTCCCAGAGCTTCAAAAATCGATACATAGAGTAATGTACCAAAACGTGCGGCTCGATCCCGATCGAGTTCTAATTGTTTTGTGGAAGGTTGCGTCAAACGTTTTGTGAAATATTGCAGTTTTCGTGGTAATAAAATCTCATAGGAATGAATGGGCAGAATTTTTTCGGCCACTACTGCTCCCAGAGTTTTTATGCTAAAATTACAAGTAAGGTACCAAAACGTGCGGCTTGTTCCCCTTAACATTCCTGTCATTTCGTGAAAGGTTTCAAAAAATGCTTTTCAAAATAATAGCGTTTAAAAGAGTCCCATAGGAATGAATGGAGAAAATCTTCAGAGTGACACTGCTCCCAGAGTTTTTATGCTACACACAAAATCTAGAGCCAAAATGTGCGGCTCGTTCCCGTTCACATTCGTACCATTTTGTGGAAGGTTTCATAAAACGGTTGTTCGGATATTACCGTTTTTGTAACGAAAAAATCGTCCCATAGGAATGAATGGACAAGCTAGAGTGGAGCTAGAGTGGAGGCAGCTCTTACCTGCCTAATCTTCAAACAATTTCTAAACTGCCGCCACTCCTACATGTTTCACTCCACATACACAAATCTTATATCAAAATGTTAATCTATTCCTGCTGTCACTAACGATGTCAAAATCTAAGCCATACACATAATAGTTTTTACACTATGAACATTTGTTTGGAACTCACATTCTCCATAGACATTTATTAAAATAGGCACTTTAAAAATGAACCCTCTTTCTAACTTGTCACTGCGTCTACAGCTTTAGGGTTTCATAGACATATCATATATCAAAATGTCGGCCTGGTTCTTCCGATTCCAACGATATAAGTTTCTAAGCTGTGTGATGTATAGTTTTGAAACTACAGCCGTGTGAAGACAGCTATACCTTCACAACTACAGTAAATCTGAGGAGATTTGTAACCGCAATATTGTGTGACACATCACCGGTGCTCGTTAAGAGATCAAAGGGTTTCCTTAAAAACAAGATCAAAGGGTTCTGCCCTGGGAGTTATAAACATGGCCACTGATTATAAACAGTTATAAACAGGACACTGCACTTTAATAGATAGTCAACCTAGTACTATTGGTTTTAACAATATAAGTGTTCAAGTGTACCCCTCCATAAGTGTTCAGTGTACCACTCCACACCCAACACCACACACAACACTAAATGACACACACCTAACACTACACCACAGCATTTACAAAGCCATGCTATACCTAACACCAAAGCCCACCAAACACCATACCCAATAAAAGCCAACAACATACAACAGCCAACACCATAGCACACCCAATAGTATATTACACCCAACACCACAACAGAGTCTATTATACTAGCATCTATACTAGCATTATTAGCAAAATGCTAATAATGCTAGCATCATGCTAGCATAATGTTAGCATCATGTTAATCATTCTAATATCTTACCACAAACATGCTAGCATCATGCTAATCATGCTAATATCTTAATAAAAACATGCTAGCGTCATGTTATTCATGCTAATATCTTACTAAAAACATGCTAGCGTCATGCTATTCATGATTATATCTTGCTAAAGACATGCTAGCATCATGCTAGCAACATGTTTATCATGCTAGGATCATGCTAATCATGCTAATATATTACAAAAACATGCTAGCATCATGCTAATCATGGTAGTATCTTGTTTAAAATCATGCTGACATCATTCTAACAATATATAATAGTGTTGTACGTGTTGTAATAGTGTTGTAATAGTGTTGTACATGATGTAATAGTGTTGTAATAGTGTTGTAATAGTGTTGTAATAGTGTTGTAATAGTGTTGTAATAGTGTTGTACATGTTGTAATAGTGTTGTAATACTGTTGTAATACTGTTGTACATGTTGTAATAGTGTTGCAATAGTGTTGTACATATTATAATAGTGTTGTAATAGTGATGTACATGTTGTAATAGTGTTGTAATAGTGTTGTGTTGTAATAGTGTTGTAATAGTGTTGTACATGTTGTAATATTGTTGTGTTGTACATGTTGTAATAGCGTTGTACATGTTGTAATAGTGTTGTATTAGTGTTGTACATGTTGTTATAGTGTTGTAATAGTGTTGTACATGTTGTAATAGCATTGTAATAGTGTTGTACATGTTGTAATAGTGTTGTAATAGTGTGTAATGGTGTTGTAATAGTGTTGTAATAGTATTGTACATGTTGTAATAGTGTTGTACATGTTGTAATAGTGTTGTAATAGTATTGTACATGTTGTAATAGCATTGTAATAGTGTTGTACATGTTGTAATAGTGTTGTAATAGTGTGTAATGGTGTTGTACATGTTGTAATAGCATTGTAATAGTGTTGTACATGTTGTAATAGTGTTGTAATACTGTGGTTAATGTTGTAATAGTGTTGTAATAGTGTGTAATAACATTTTAATACATTTCCAACCCTACCACACAGAATTCCTGCCACTTTAGAAAAATACTAGTGGCGGCAAGAACACTTCACACAATTTCCCCAGAAATTGTACCAATTCTAGTTATTAGTAATGCTTTAACACTAGCTATCTAGTTTAAATGTAGTATGACAAAACGGGCCTCCATCTCTGAACAAAAGCCGTATATTTTATAGTTCAATCTGATATTAATTATATTTGTGCAATAATCATAACATCCCTACATTTAGGCAATTCTGGACCAGAATGTTTAAACCTTATTGCAAACAGGTTCCTGTCCTTCAGCAGTGTAAATTACATACCCAGGCATCACAAAGTTCATGTGTTGCCCAACATATCCACATAATTACATTCTGGATGTATTTATTCTGGCATAATTCACTCTTTTTATTTTACACTGCACGTAATATGAAGAACCAACACTCCCTGGAAGCAACCCAGAAATCCAATAGATGGTTGCAGACTGTCATTCAAAATCTGAATCAGACTGAAACATCTGTATGACTCAAAAGGACTCACTGCACCAGGATGGAAAACAGCTGCACACTGTGACTGATTGGCAGGGTACCAACTGTTACTAAGGGGTTTATGTTATATTGCCAATATACTGTGTATTTTGTTATCTAAAGTCCGACAGATTATGGTGGACTTCAACAGATTGCTGGGGCTCACATCTCTCACACCTTATTCAACACAAATGACTTCCTAAGAGAGGTTAAGATACAGGAGAAGGGGAGGGCAAATTCCTCTCCCAACTCCAAACCACTGCCCGATTGGGTGAAGATAACAGATCAACTTATGTAACTCAAAGATTACTCTACCCAATGGTATGGTGCTGATGTTTTCTTGATCGTCCCATAAAGGGAGTTTTTTATTGCATGTACTGCAGGGTTGAACAGGTCATGTGATTTTCCACAGCTAACTAGGAGCAGACCAAGGGGTCCACACAGACAGGTGCTGTTTTCTCACTATGGGGGATATTTGTGTGCGCAGCCTGTTTCTTTGTTAGGGCCAGGTTGGCAACCTAAAGTTTGTGAATAATGTAATCCATGTAAATGTGTCTATCGGTCTTTTTGTTTCCGCTCTTTAGCCAGTGAACTGTGATTCTCATTTTTTATGCAGCGGGAGAAAAGTTGGGTGGCACCTGGTCGGAGGAGGATACAATTCTTTGTTTTAGTTAGTTCAAGTTATCGCCACAGTGTGTTATTTGTAGAAGTTTCTGTTAGAACTAAGGGCAGAAGAATTCTGGAATGTGTACTATTTTGGGTATGTAATTTGTATTTAATTGTCTGGTTTAAGAGTTGTAAGTTTATGCACTCTAATTGGAATTAAATATTATTGTTTTAAACTGAGCATTGTTTGCATCAGTCAATGTTTATTCCTATAAATATATTCAGTGGAGATATCGGGAAATCATTGCTATACTGTTAACAGCCTACTCTTAATTTTGGTTTCTATTAGACACACACACACACACATCCCACAACTTGTTAGTGAGCTATTTTGGGTTTCTGACGTGCCCTCACTGAGTCGAGGTGCTACCCCATTTGGGTCTCGAACCCCGGCTCAACTAGGTGGTCAGGGCGGCAATTCGGCATGGTTTGAAAAATGTTCAGTCTCCGGTAGGGGACATTTCTTACTAGCTGCGATACAACCAAACAGTTCAGCTTCCAAAAGCATCCCTGATTGAAGTGTCCGGCTGATGTCGAAACTGACTACCGCTGGTTGAGGAGGAATTACTGAAGTCGGGATTAGCCCTGAACATAGAGCATGTTTAGCATTGCTTGGGGCGTCTAGACTAGCTACCTAGCCGATTCCAAGCTAACATATTTTAGAGCCCAGTTGAACTCGCTCAGGTAACATATACACATATGGAGTCAGATTTATAGATATTAAATATCAACAAGGTCAATATGATCCTCTCTACACTTTTACTAAGCATTCCTAACATATCTCCTCAGCACATTGCCTCCGAGGGTAAAAAAGAAGATATAAATTTGTAATGTATACATTTTCATAAGTGCATATTAATAATATTTCTCCCACCCACTACAAAAGCATTTAATTAAGAATAACTATTGTCAGAAATGATAAAGCTCTGGAAAATATAAAGAAACCACTACACCGCATTCTAAATTATTATACAAATTGGAATTGTCAAATATTAAATATTTCTTTTTCAATCAAACTCATGGATGGTATTGTCTCCGGGCTCTTTGGATCACCAAAATAAATCTCAGAAACCTGTGATAATTAGTAACTACTGCTGCAAAAAAGCATCAAACAGTGCAATGCCTTGGACAAGGTATAAATACATTAGATATGTCACAAAAACTTGTGTGATCATCGTACTATTAAGAGATTTGTGGCTGATTCAGAGCATAGACTGGTTTGTGCAGATAAATGCATAATGAGGAAGGTTACTGCCAGACAAATTCATCGGTTTAAAAGAGCGGCGGCTAAAATGCCATTGCAAAGCAGCAAACAGGTATGTATTTGAAGCTGCTGCGGCTCTGGAGTCACACAAACCTCAAGCTGTAGGATCCTCCAGAGTCTTGCATTTGTGCATAAACCTACTATTCGGCCACCCCTAACCAATGCTCACAAGCAGAAACTTGCAGTGAGCCCAGAAATACATGAAGACTAATTTTCAAACAGTCTTGTTTACTGATGAGTGCCGTGCAATCCTGAATGCTCCAGATGGATGGAGTAGTGGACGGTTGGTGGATGGCCACCATGTCCCTATAAGGTGGCAGAGTCATGTTTTGGGCCGGATTCATGGGGAGAGAGCTGGTAGGCCCCTTTAGGGTCCCTGAAGGTGTGAAAATTACCTTGGCAAAGTATATAGTTTCTGACTGACCACTTTCTTCCATGGTATAAAAAGAAGAACCGTGCTTTCCATAGCATAATTATCTTCATGCATGACAATGCACCATCTAATGCTGCAACGAATACCTCTGTGTCATTGACTGCTATGATGGGCGTATAAATCCGCGACTTGCATGCCAGTGTTCGCGAGTTCAAATCCAGACTGGCACTTTGTGTGTTTTGTTCTACAGTGCTTGCGTCATGCAGACACGCGATTGTCGGTTTTTGTAATGTTAACCCTAACCTTAATTCTAACCTTAACCTCAGTAACGTCATATCTAACCTTAACCGTTAGTAACCTCATGCTTAACCTTAACCGTTAGTATCCTCCTACCTAACCTTAAGTGTGAATGTTGCAATATAATTTCGAACGCTATGGAATGTATGGAATGTTCGCGCATAAATCCGCTAAACGAAATGTACCGGAGCAACGTAATTAAAGTACAAATATAGCCTAATAACAAAACGTGCAGTTCAAACGTAAAAACACCCTAAATAGGTTGGGATAGAACGTAATTTAGGTTTTTAAAATAGTTTCCTGAGAACGTAATTTGGGAGAAATTCTGAGATTTACGGTTGCAGAGAATTTAGAGTGAGATCCCTTCAGGGAGTACTTAATTTTCTGCAATTGCAAAAAAATAATACATCAGTTAGCCACTGGGAAGCTAAGGGGGGCTGACAGGATTTCCACAATAGTAAAATCCTGCATCTAGCTAATATTGTTGTGATAGCAATAATTTCAGAGTCTTTATTATTTAATTTAATCGAGTTACCTGGGTTTCCAACCAGAGCAATTAATGGGCATTTAGTCAGGTGAATTTTGAGGGCGTCAGACAAAGTATGGAATACTGAATTCCAGAAGCTATTTAGTTTTGGACAAGTAAAAAACATATGGTATAGGTCACAGGGAGAGGACTGACACCTTTCACACACATCCATCACTGCTGGGTAAATTTCAAACGAATTGATTGGAAACAAAATGCCTCAACTGTAAATAGCGGAAAAAGTGAGATGAGGGCAAGTTTTATTTAACAGACATATTTATAGTTCATATAAATCAAATATTCTTTTAATACCTTTCCTTTTCCAAAAACAGAAGGCTTTGTCATCAACCGTTGGGGGAAATGTATGGTTTTATCAATGGGGCCCATGATAGATGCAGAAGAAAATTTAAAGTGGCTACGGAACTGGTACCAGATTTTGAGAGTAGTTAATACTACAGGAATACCAGTGTAACGAGAAGGAGATACTGGGAGAGCAGAAGAGTGTAATAGAAGCCTGTGTTAAGGTTCGGGGGAGAACCCCTTGATCCAATGAGTCATTATACATAGCTTAAAGTAGGGGGGGCTAGTTGTGGATAAAACATTTTTTAAAACTCAATAGGGAACCCATCTGGGCCGGGATCTTTGCTGCTTTGAATAGTTTTTATTGAGGCGATTACCTCCTCAAGCCTTAGAGGAGAGTCAAGGTCAACAGCAACCTCCGTGGCAACAGTGGGAATGTCTAGCGTATCAAAAAAGGGAGTCAATTTAGCTGTGTTCGCAGAAGACTCAGACGTGTAAAGTAAGGAGTAGAAGGATTTAAAGATGTCATTGATCCCCTCAGGGTCATAAACCATACAGTTTGAAGTATCTTGGATTTGAGGGATTAAACGAGAGGCAGCGCGACAATTTAACTGATGCGCCAGCAAGCGGCTTGCCTTGTCCCCGTGTTCGTAATAGGTGGAGCGTGAGTGCAACAGTAAACGTTCCGCCTCATTCATAGATAAAAGATATAATTCAGGGGATGAAGTCTGAGCATAGTTATGATCCAGCTCAAGAATCTCTGTTGAAAGTTTGTCCATTTAAACCCTATGGTCTTTATTTACGTGTGAGGAATAAGATATAATCACACCTCTTATATAGGCCTTCAGTGTCTCTTATAGGAGAGAAGAAGAGATTGAATCAATCTGATTGTGATGAAGAAAATGTTGGCGATAAAGTAATTTCAAGTGCTACAGGGCCATGGTCCGATATTACAATGGGCAAGTAGTCCGCTGAATTAACATCTGGTAATAGCCGATGTTCTACAAAGAAATAGTCAATGCGGGAAAAAGAGTGATGAATGTGTGAGAAGAAAGAGTACTCACGTGCCAGTGGATTCTGAAGTCTCCAAGGGTGAGTATACACATTCTGTATCATAAACTCTAAAAAAGACTTTGCCATGTTGGAGAGAGGAACAGGTCTAGGACTAGAGCGGTCCAAGTTTTGGTCCATGACACAGTTCAAATCTCCCGCCAGTATCAATCGATGGGTGTGTGACAATGGTATCCTCCTCACTAGCCTATTTAGCAAAATTAGGATCATCAAAGTTGGGTGCATACACATTAACCAGTACTATGGGAGTGTTACAGATCGAACCAGATATAATTAAATAGCTCCCGCCGTTATCTGAAATTACATTGGTGGGTGAGAAATGTATTATTTTACTGACCAAAATTGTCACCCCTCTGGCTTTAGAATTGAAGTGGGAGTGGAAGACCTGGCTAAACCTAGGTTTTTTTAGTCTTGAGTGGTCTTTAATAAGTAAATGGGTCTCTTGTAGGAATGTTATGTCGGTTTTATTCTTTTTTAAGTGGGAGAAAACACAAGACATCTTATTTGGATTGTTCATTGCTTTCACATTCCAAGATATTAATTTAATATTAGAAGCCCCCCCTACTTTGCTGTGGTCAGCCATTTAATGTTTCTCAATTTAGAGTTTTGTAATGTAATCCCAACAGGGATAAATTTGGGCAACACGGCATCATCAATTATCAAAAATGCATCTAAACACCAGATAGTACAAACACACATATAATTACAAAAAACAACCACATAGAATAATCTACAAAGAACAAAAAAAAAATTAGACAAGAAGACACATACAAAGCCCTCCACCGCATACCCAAGATCTCTGTTCATGGTGCGACAGAGACAGCAGGTGAACGCTGACATAGACTCAGTGAAAGCAAGACCACTTGTGCATTGAAGAGGTTCCGCTTAAGAAACTGTCAAACTCCCACCTTTTTTTTGTGCCAAATAATAATATATGTAATAGCAATATATAAAAATCTATAACCCATTACTCAGAAAATAACTGAGGATACATAAAAATATAGCCGAGTGACCTGACCTTAAATTCAAAATGAGTGCCTTAATGCATCAAACTATCAAGGGGAGCCTCACCCAGCACCATTAAGGCTTATTGATAAACAATTTTAGTACTAGTAATTTATTAATAAACAAAGGCATCAACAAAACATACCAGAATAGGCCATATTGGAAGTGAATGAGAAACAATAAGTAGAAAAAATAATAATAATAAATAAGCAGAAGAAAATAATTACCACTGAAGGTTAGGATACCGACCTCCCTGAGAACTAGTTAAGGTTATAAAGAGCTACTGTATACTGCATACAGATAAACCAACCAGGGTGGTTGGTAGTTGGGTTTCAAGGCCCCCCAATTTTTTGATTGGCCCAATTCTCCGCTTCCTCAGGTGAATTATATTCCCAAACGTTGCCATTATACTCGACAGACAAACGAGCAGGGAAGCGCAGGGAGAACTTGATGGATGGGCGAATTCTTCCGTTTTCGAGCACTACCTGGTCACACATTTCCTGAAAGGAGCGCACCGCTTGCGCCCCACGCTGAGAACAAGACTCCCTAAATGGGACCTGTCCATGGTCCTGGAGGATTTACGGAAACCTTGTTTTGAACCTCTAGAGCAGATTTGTATGAGGTTGCTGTATCTTAAGCCTGCACTTCTTATCGTTCTGGTTTCAGCGAAGAGAGTGAGTGACTTGTGTGCACTGTCAGTTCATCCGGGCTGCTGTAATATCAATGGTGATAATCGCAGAGCTGTGTTGAGACCGAACCCTGCCTTTTTTCCATAAGTCATTAAGACCGCTTACAGGTCTAGGATTTTGGAATCAATCCTTTTCAGAATGAAACAAAGGAGAGACTACACAGTCTGTGCCCAGTTAGAGCCATGCACATCAGATCCTCACAACAACTATTTGTGTGTCACGGATCTGCGAGGGCTGGAGGCCCTCTGTCTAAGAGCCGTCTGGCTCACTGGCTATGTAAGGCCATCGAACTGGCTTACACCTCCATGGGCTTACAGACTCCTGAGGGGGTGAGGGCACACTCCACGAGAGGTGTGGCAGCATCTGCTGCACTCATCAGAGGTGTGGGGGTGGAGGAGGTCTGTAAGGCTGCCTCTTGGGTGTCACCATCTGCATTCATTATATTTTACCTAATGGATGTCTCCTCCGCTGACCTTGGTCACTCTGTTTTTCGCTCTGGGCTCCCTGATGGGGAGAACTGTTGAATTAGAGAGGGAGGGTTGCTTTACACTTCGCTTTACTCCCTCTCCCTACTTGCATTCTCACAACAACTTGGTGCTATCACCAGTTTCAGGCTCCCTCTCAATCTCCCTGTGACCATGGATTGCAGTGCTGGGGAACTGGGTATTGGGATGCGTTCAATTTTTGAAAGGTTCATTCCTCTCTCTCAGGTCCCAACTCTGGTCTAGATTATTCTGGGATCGCTTTGCAATTATAGCAGATGGAGTGATCAGTGGTACATTTGACGGTGCTTAGCTCCATGATATAGAACGATAGTTACCAGAGTTTTGTAACTTCAGTTCTATCAGTGCAGCGTTTTCTGGCCTAATCACTCTTCCGATATTCAGCTTCAGTTTATCGGGAGGATGTATTAGCGGGCTGATCCCCTTATATAGGGGTGCCGCTGTCACCCCATTGGTCAGTGATGGGTGTGTAAAAAAAAATTCAGATGCGTCCTGCTTCGCAGGAGGGGGTAAACCATTACAAGCCGCTCCACTCACAGAACTGGAGTTACAATATTCGGGCAACTATCGTAGCGAGAATAACTCAAACAATCTGTATTGCAAAAAACAAGTTGTCCCCTTGCTCCAGTTTACGCATTTACGGGGCACATTTTAAAATGTGCTTTTAGCCTCTAAACATGTTTGAAATGTATTACTAGTGAATAGCCATGTGCAGTGATACCTTATAGGGAACACAGCAAATCTCACAATTTAGCCAGTGTACATACCTCTGTTTATTTCCCATTTTCCAGTGCGGAAAAGTCCACACTATTAAATTTTCGAAGTCATACAATCCAATATTCCAGAAAAAAAATTAAAATGCATAGGGCTGAACATTTTCATCGAAATATTTACGTGTATCAGACTTACAACTATGGCCATCTATGGCTAATCTGTAAAGCGCAACGCTTGCATAACGCCAGCATAACGCTCTTAAATGTGGAGGAAGTATTGATTTGGAGTATCAGGCCTTTTTCACAAGTACAAGTACTCATGCCCAGTATCGGGCCCAATACCAAGTACTGGTATCAGTATCGGCCTGTCCCTAAGGCCCTGCTAGTAAAAATATATAAAAATCCATCAAACTCACCAAAGCTGTTCATTATTTGAAAACGAAGTCCGTCCTCCTTTCTCTTTTAAAAATACTTTTATGACGCAGTTGTACAGCACATCTTTGTGGTAGGTTCCAATTAAAGATCTTGCCCAGTGCTGAGAGTCGATCCTGCCCAGTCCTATATTCGCCACCAAAGCTACTTCTTCACCTCAATCTGCCATTCTGCTAAAAGTAAAAAATCTAACAATCTAAAAATTGAAAGTTTAAAGAAATTGAAGATGGGAGAGCTAAGCTAGTTCTTGTTCAGATGGCAAACTTAAAAAAAAAAACAGCAGACGGTATTACTCAGAATTCTGAATGCCCCAGTCTACCCGGAGACAACACAAATTAAAAAATCTTATTGGATAAAAGCTTTAATTTGTATGAGCTGCGCTAAAAGCAAGGCAACTGAAAAGAGCGTACTGTAACAATGAAATTACCTTATAGAATAATTGAAATGAACTTTATAAAATATATATAGTGTTAATGAAAAAATATATTCAAGAATAATATATGTTAAAAATCTATTCTGACTATCTTTGGGCCTGCAGAGAAGGCTTTGCAAGCCCTGACAGCCCACCACTGGGTTGTTTATCCATCTAACCCCTTTTTTATATATTTTTTAAATATCAAGAAATACCCTACAGTTTGACAGATTGATTATAAGTGGGTCTCTGAAAGGGGAATTACAGTAGCCTACCGTTCTGAAATACTTCTATGCAAACAGTTGTTTGAATGTTGCCTGCTATTATTGTTCTTGCCTATCGTTTTATTTATTTGACTGGTCTAGTTGTTCTACGTTCCAGGGAACCGCCAAACATAACGTAAATAAAGTTAGAATATTTTTAACAATACATTACTTTGTCAGTGAACATTTTTTTTTTGCCGGAGACGCTAGATTGGAAGGTTGTCATTGACGACAATAACAAACCCCATGATCCCACGCTACTTCCCGACGTCATCCAAGTACATCTTTTGCTATTGTTTTGATTGAGAGACCCCTAGTGGCCAAAAACGACATATTGTACGTTTAATTCATTGCATAGATAGGTAGTATGCCCATGTTCATGTGTTGCTAAAATTACAGTCTCAGTGAATGTTTTTCAAATGTGATCATGTTTTTTGTGTGTGTAAAACATATTTGTTACTATTATTAATAAAAAGTTAAGAACATGTTAAATTATTTTTTCCCAATCATATACTCTTACTGTTTCTTTACACACAGTACAATTGCATTTTGTTACAATTCACTAGCTTTATAATGACTTCACAATGATTATTGCATTGAATTAAAACAAGCGCTATTATTTTGAACAAAAAAAACTTAAAAATAATTTATTAGTTACATGTATACACAATGTAGATTGTAAATAGTAAGTTTTTCCATTACAGTGTTAAGAGTTAAATATGTCAAGTCAAGAAAGACTGTCATTATTTTATTTTTATAAAACCAAGTATTTATGTTAAGTGAAGTCAAGAAAGACTGTCTTAATTTTTTTATAAAAACATGTATTTTTTCAGGAAATACATTTTAAGTTCCACTTATAATGTCAGGATATACATTGTTGATGTTACTGTTAAAAATCCACTTCCAATAAAGTGAGTGTTGGCAAAACTGGTTGTGATTGGAGTGGAGTGTTTGTCGGCAGCTGCTGATTGTAACTAATAAAGTAACTTGTAAATCAAGTAATCTGTAAAGTAACTAAGTTACTTTTTAAAGGAGTAATCAGAACTGTGGCAAAACTGGAGTAATCAGATTACTTTTAACAAATGTAAAAGAAACTTGTTATCCACCACTGCAGACCGGAAACACCCCACAAGAGCTGCAGTTTTGGAGATACTATGACCCATTCATCTAGCATCGTCAACTTTAAGGACAAAATGTTCACTTGCCGCCTAATATGAAAAATGTGCAAGTGTAAAGATTTGAGCATTTCTGATACATTATATTTAACTTGAACCTGAATCAAGTAAGACTAGGGGCCCTATTTTAACGATCTAAGCGCATGACGTGAAGCGCATGGCGCAAGTGCGCTTTGGGCGTGTCCAAATCCACTTTTGCTAGTTTGACAGCGGATAAAAGGGTCCATGCGCCGGGCACATGGTCTAAAAGCATCTTCTTTAATTATTGGGTGTGTTTTGGCCATGACATGCAACAAACCAATCAGAGATTAATCTCCCATTCCTTTTAAGAGCCAGGCACGTTTGTACCTTTCGCACATTGCTATTATGACGGCAGATTTGCATCGTAATATTTTTATTTGTAATCTTTTGCATGTTCGTGTGCTGTTGCGCTTCCCTTTGTGTGTGCAAAAAGCAAAGTGTGCACGCACTGTGCCTATGCCATAGGTGCATTTGACTAATTTGCTGTTAAAATAAATATGACGTGCTGCGCCATTGACTTTAGACCAGGTTTTTGTTGGTCAATGGCGCGAACAATTTCCGATACCTCAAGATAGCAATACACCCAGAATTATCCTGAACACACCTCCCTGTTAGACCAGCATTCCCATGGGCACAAATATGGGCACAAGTGCATTTGCTATTTAAACAACGTGGGCGCCTGACGGGAAATTGACAACTGCGTCGGTCTTAAACTAGCAAAGACACTTGCGTTCAGACTCTGTGCTGCATTGTGCCGGGTGCAAGATAGGGCCCTAGATGTCCAGACAAGGTTTATCTGACTTTGCATGGGCTTGTTGTTCTAGGTAGCAGGATGGAGACTGAAAGCATGGGAACGATGATGCATCAATCAGTATTAATTTACATAAGTTACAATAACAATTCTGGGTGAAAAGCATAGAAAAATAATGAACTATTAGCAGTTGGAAAAGGAATGAATCAAATTCATTGTAAATTCAGTCACTGCCTCAAATAACATTTTGCTGCATATTTAACACTTTGGTTATTACAAAGGTAAAACACAAAAAAACTACCTACTTGCACTCCTAATAGTCCAAAGCACTTCCACTGTGAGCGACTTTAATGCAGTGTTTCTCTTAATGTTTTTTTTCTACTAATGCTGTTGTGTTGTTGGCCAATGTTGTTGTGTTGTGGGCTAAATGCTGTTGTTTGTATGTCATTGATTGATTTCTCAAATGCAAGCATTTTAATGTTTCATTTCTGTTATGCTGTTGTGTTGTCCTCTATGTCCTCATCCTAATAATCTCAAATATATGGCCTTGGTAGAAACTTTCAATGACAGGTTGATCCCAGTAGGATTCAGTGGTTTGCTTTTTTCCTCAAACTAGCTCCAGACAAATGGAATTGGTCTTTGAGACTCTAACTGCACCACAAAGACAAAAAATAAAAACAAACTTCCCAGCGGTGTACCCAACACCCCCGCTGAAAAAAAAGAAGCCTGACAGGCTTGGAGAAGCAGTGAGCGGCTCCTCTTTCCTTAGTCTTATCAGAGGCTGCCAGACACCAGCCCACAACGACTTCCCACGCAAAGCCTGGAGGTGCACGTCGACATGAAGGCTTCTCACAGCAAGAGAGCAAGAGAGGGAGGAGAAAGAAAGGCAGAGAGAGGGACACCTAGCTTGGGCACATTTGAGGGGAAAAGTGGAGAGCGGAGGATGGCTGGAACTTAACCAGCAGGAGGCCAGGAATAGCGGATCAGCAGTTTAAAAACTTTCCCCCCTGATGTAAACACACAAACAAACACATCTACACTTACACACTGCTTAAATAAAACACATTGATCTGAGCTGCCACCAATTTAAGGAATGTAAAAAAAACTTTTAATTTTGCTGGACTATTAAAACATGAAACCTCGCTTGGTGTGTTGTAACTCTGTAAAAGTAAGTTGTGCAAAACCTTCCAAGGAAAACTGAAGGTTGAAAACATATTCCTGCTGTTTCACACATGATTACTACCTGAATGTGATACAAAGCTTTTACAACCCTATGTCATACTTCGTTTTATTAACCTGGCATAATTGTTTGACATATAATGGAAGATTTGACATACCCACTATTTCAAATTAGATGTAACCCAGTGCTAAACCAGGGCTGCCTACTCTCACGCATTGACTATGCAACATATGCCATTGATGCAGATCACACACTGTCATGCTAAACCTCTTATTTCTTATGCACAAATCCCCAAGCTGGTAATTGTTTTCCCTACCTGAACGCAAAATGCGCCACTTGATAATATGGCAAATTTCACAGAGTATTTATAACATTGCTAGGATATTGGTAAGCATTCCTCGGACCATGTTGTAATTATGAAATCATGATTTTAAGTTACTTTGAGGGAAAAAATACTGCTAAATACAAATATAAACAAAGATGTATGCACCATTTTCTCATATCCAAATCTGCCCTGCGTGGGGTGATAACTTTCAGATGGGACATTAAACGTATGTCCTGACTCTCAAAAAAGATCCCATGGCACTATTTTTAATAGTAGGGGTGTTAACCCTGTGTCCTGGAAAAACTTCTAATCTGGCCTTCATACCATGGTAATAGTGGTGCAACGGATCGTCATTGATCCGTGATCCGTTCGGATCAATATCTTCGGTTCGGCACACACGTGATCCGTGGATTGATTTCTGAAAAAAAAGCATGTTCAGTCCGCTCACAGCAAGGTAATCGCGAGCGGAGAAACGGAGGAGCTTGAACGCCCCGCGTCATTTAAGTCCCTGTATGGTTTTCCTGTTAAATATAATGATGAAGAAAAGAGGTTAGTGGATTAAACCGTGACAGTGTGTAGGCACTGTGGCACAAGAAAGCGATATGACAGTGGAAACACATCAAGCATGGCTATGCATTTGAAGCGACATCACCCCTGTGTTTCACTGACAGGAGTGAAAACGAAAGCTGCTAAACAACCTCTTATCACTGTGGCTTTTAAGCAATTAATCAGACCAGGCTAAAGCGATCACAAACGCTATCGGTGTGTTTATAGGTGCAGACATGAGGCCATATTCGGTTTTGCAAAAGGAGGACTTTAAACACATGCTGAAAGTGTTTGAGCCACGTTATGACATCCCATCGCATACGGGACATACTAAAACGCTTAATGTGAAAAAGCTTAACGTGGTTTTAATGTACCTAAACAATGGTCAATCATCACCAAATTTATCATGGCCATATCTTGTTATGAGCACTTAAGCCTGTCAAAATAACTAAACCGAAATCCAACGATTATAGAAGTAATCTCACGTTAAAGTTTTCTTCTTCATTGGCTCCTATGGCGAGGAAAAGGTTTCACGTGATTTAATGTACCTAAACAACGATCAATATTAACCACATTCCTCTCTAGTATTGCTCATCATAACCATTGAAAATTATAAAAACAAATAACCCAAATTCCAATTATTTTTTATTATTTTATTTTGCTGATCCGAAAAATGATCAGATCCGTGACCCTGATCCGAGGAACGATCCGATCCGCGAGTTTTTTTATCCGTTGCACCCCTACATGGTAACCTAATCATCCCCAGCTTTCAATTGGCTCTTTTATCCCCTTGCCTCCCCCAACTTCTCCCAAGGCTGTTAGTGCAGCAGATTAATGGCATATTTCAACAGAATCGTTCAAATTGGTATAGAAGCATGAAATTTGGCACACATACTCTCTAAAGCAGTGTTTTTCAACCCTCTCCTCAGGGAACACCAGCCGTTCCATGTATTGAACTCATCTGCTAATTATCAGGCCCTTGATTAGTGAATAGGGTGAGCTAGTTCAGCGGCTACAGCTAAACTGTGGAATGTCTGGTGTGCCCCGAGGACAGGGTTGAAAAACACTGCTCTAAAGCTCACTTTTTTGGGAAAAAGATGTGTGCCACTCAAAAATTTAAGTTGGTGACCATTTTCAAGATGGCCACCATTTCTGTCAGAGCTCAATTTAATGTGTTGAGGAAGGTTTTGTTTAATAGAGTGAATGTCATTACACAACCAGGGCACACTGGTGACTTCACTGCTGTGGAACTCAGCATGGGGTTCAGTGTCAGCTGATCTAGTTTTACTTACACTTTAGTTCTTGACTAGTAGTAATAGTATGGCTAAGTTTAGTGTCCCAAATGCTGTCTAACAGCCCTTCATCAATTAGCTAGTAATAGATTTAGTTAGATAGCCGCACCTGAATTGACAGGTTGTGCCACCTCAGGAGGGCCGAGCCAAGGGTAAGCAGGGCAATACATGACTTGTTCATGTATGCTTACCTGGAAGGTGTACAGATCACACAGGATTTAAATGGCACTGGATGAATGATCGGGCTAGTTGTAGGTGACCCAGCCCTAGTTGTATCCCATAACTGAATGTGTACTACGTCTACGATTGAGGTGGTAAAAGGATATCCCCTCAGCCTTAATCAGACAACAAACCCCCAAAATGGCAAATGAAAATCCCAAGTCAGCCAAGAGACCAACTGATTGGATGAAATGTTGTCTTTGTCAGACAGACACAAAGGAACCCCTCCAATAACCACCTACCCATCATGTAACAGTCTACTCATCACAAACATTCCACTCTTTCACAAGATCAACAAAATGCCAATGACCCTGGACCTGGAATGACTGGATGAAGGTGGTGGCATAGAAACTACTTTGAGAAGGAACCAAGTGAAGTATCACTACAATTGTCGACTTCAGGTCAACAACACAAAGTTACTTTGTGCCCAGAAGCAACAATCCAATGCTCAATGTAGTGAGACAGATGAAGGCCAAACTAAGTGTTGCAGAACCATGATGCAGAAAAGTCTAGATGATCAGGTTTGTTTTCTTTGTGATAACATATCTCCTGATACTGACCTACATTAAGTAATGACAATTCACCTGAATGACAGACTACATGAATGTGCACAAACACTGACTGATGGTAAATTATTGGCTCAACTAAGTGGTCCTGATGCCATTGCACAGGAGCTTAAATATCATCTCATTCATCCCTGAACTCACGGCTCACAAACAGGGCAGAGATGTGCTCCTGGCTTTCCAGAAAGATGTTGGCTTGGCTCTCTCTCAAGCGTCTGAAGACTCAGAGACACTTACAGGTTGTGATACTGTATTAAACAATTGAAATAATAAATATTCTAAAGTAAAGTTGGCCATCTTTAAAATGGCGGCCTTCTTGAATTTTTGAAGGACAAGCATCTTTTTCCATTAACATGTCCTTTAGAGAGTATTTGTAGTGTTATGCTTGGATCACTGTGTGAATAATTGATATAATAAGCATTGAATACCAATGGTGGCCATCTTCAAGTTTTAAGTGGCCAATACCTTTTTCCAAAATAGTGGCCATTAGAGAGTATCTGTGCCAAACTTAATGCTTGTATACCAAAGTCAACAATTTTTTTTACTAATCTGCTGCACCTATGTGCTGTAAATAAGAAGCTGTTCTCAATCAACTTGCCTGGTAAAATAAATGTAAAACAAAAAAAAATGTTTTTACACCACACACTCCAATCAGTTACTCCAACCATTCCACCCAGTTATTCAACTCACTCCACCCATTTACTCCACCCACTTCACCCTGTTACTCCATTCACTTCACCAACTCCAACCAGTTACTCCACCCCCTCCACCCACTCCAGCCAGTTACTCCACATGCTCCAACCTTTCCACCCAGTTACTCCACTCACTCTCCACCCATTCCACCCAGTTTCTCCACCCACTCCAACCACTCCACCCAGATACTCCACACACTCCACCCAGTTACTCTACCCATGCCCGGATTACCCAATGGGCATTCTGGGCATGGGCCCAGGGGCCCATGCCCACTTGGGGCCCAAGCAAAGAAAAAAAAATTTACATTTCAGATAATGACACCATGTATAACTAGAGAATGGCATGCTGATATTTGTATTCATTTAAATATAATTATATAATTAATCAAGCGTAGGTGTGGAAAGCACTGACGTAACAACCCGCCCCTGCGCAGCTTTCAAATAACCCTGCGCTGCCGCTGAATGAAAGTCAAGAAAATTAGTGAGAGAAGCGGTTGTACTAAACACAAACGAAAAAGAGAAAAGGAGAGCGAGGTGTCTTTATTAAGACAGGTTCCATCTATCAAAACATTCTTCAAAAGTACCCAGGCCCAGTAGGAAAATCGGGGTGAGGAATGTGTGGTAGATCGTGACGAGCAAGCTAACCAGAGACCAGAGGAGGCTAGTGTTAGAAGCGCAGCACAACCTGCTAGCTGTACCGGTAGCAGCAGCAGCAGCGAGCATTGGTTTAATCAGGTGTCTGACCCGACATTGTGGGGGGCAATCATCGAGGATGCACGTGCTGTTCTTATCGGTCGTGGACCTGCTGCCTTTCATAATAGAAAAAGCAAATATCTAGCCTCAACTCGTGATGGGGATTTCGGTGGTACGGTGCACTCCCTTACTAATGATCAGCTGTACTGTCAACTGCCGATAGGAAGTTTCCAGAAACTGGATCGCCTATTCACCATCTTCAAGTAATATTTTTCACTTTGCCTGTATGCTTTTTTCTACCAAGAAAAATACATTTGTTCGTGTTTTTTCTGACTGAAAACACCCCGAACGTGAGCATGAGAAAAGAAAAGAGCATTGTAATTGTATGTTAGCATTGCTTTGGCGCTCATCTGTCACTGTGAGCGGGTCTGTGAACGCTAAACAGCAGCTAGATGGAGAGAAACAGTATTGGCGGGAGGTGCTCAAACAAGCTGTTTTCTTTTACATTTTGACATTTACATTTAGGGAATTTGGCAGACACTTTTTATCCAATGCGACTTACATGTAGAGGTCATGTAGAATTAATCGGATTGCCCGTCTGGAGGAAATTGTCATTGCAGAGAAATTGTCATTGCATTCCATGGTAAGTTTGTAGTTAGCATGAAAGGAGATCAATTAAAATCAGTCGCATATAATCACTTGTTAGCTTCACATTGTTAATATTAGTCTAGAATAATGGTTAGAGGTTCACTGCTTACGTTCCGACAGAACTGTTCCCATTTTTTTATCAACCAAAACTTTTATCCGATCTGTTTTCCTCGAGGTTTTCAGGAAAAGCGACCCATTCAAAAAATACTGCTGCGCAAGGGTTAACTACTGTAGCTAGCTATATTGCGGTGCATATGGTGAATAAGGGGGATTTATAATTAATCATCAGATCAGCCAACAGTAGATCAAAATCGGATACTGGCACCAAACGAGTGGTGAATATGTCCATTCGAATGCACAGTCATTGATTGTGCACATATCTTGCCAAAATACGATGCCTATTCAAAACGATACAAAGAAGACGTTTTTTTACTTCCACATTTAATTAAATGGCATTCATGTTAAAAGGCGTTCACGGCGCTAGTGTTCTCAAATGTGGTTTTCAAAGTAACCTATTTCTGATGTTGAGTCAGATGGTGGCGAAAAGAGAGAAGAACATTAGGCTATTCTGACTCCTCGCGCAAGAGAATAATTCTGTAGTTAAAGACCAAATCCCATGTTTTTCAGTTACTGCTTTTGTCATATTTATATTAATTGTCGTATTTGTATACTATTGATTTTGTAAACAAGATATTTATCAAGTGCTTCAGGAAATTACGTTGGATATTTGTACTCCCGTTGTGCATCACCAAATTTGATTGCTTAATAAATGGACATCTATCAAAATGCACAGACTGTTTTTTTAGGCAAAACCCAAAGGTTTGTTTTACAAAACAGATTTTATAGGCAAAGTTGTATCAAATACAAATCGTAGTATGCCTAATATGTGTTTTCGCCATTTGTTTGGCATTTTGTTTGAACAAATTTAAATATTTTGATATATTTATTTGAGATTTGAAACAATTTTGTGTATTAAGAAGTTATATTAAAAGTTAGTTCTTTCAGTAATGTCATTATTTCCCCCAAACAAATAATAATAACTAGCCAGCAGCATAGAGCCCTGTATTGCACTGCTGGTTTGCTTATAAAGCTGAGCAGGGTTGGGCTTGATTAGTCACTGGATGGGAGACCATTGCTGCTGGAAGTGGTGTTGGAGGGCCAGTATAGGGCAGTCTTCCCAATGCCCCTGAGCAGTGACGGGGACATCTGGCATGCGCAGGGTGCCGTCTTTCGGGTGAGTTAAAACGGGTGTCCTGCCTCTCTGTGGTAACTAAAGATCCCATGGCACTATTCGTAAGAGTAGGGGTGTTCACCACGGTGTCCTGGACAAATTTCCAATCTGGCCCTCATACAATCATGGCACCCTAATAATCCCTATCTCTCAATTGGCTCATTCATTCCTCTCTCCCCCTCCTCCCAGGCCGTTGCTGCAAATGAGAAAGTGTTCTCAGTCAACTTGCCAGGTAGAATAACAGTTAAACTAAAAACTAATAATCGGTCGATTAATCGGTATTGTCTTGTTTTTCCAATAATCGTTAAACGTATTGGCCTTGAAAAATGATAATCGGTCGACCTCTACTTACGTGTAGTACATTTGTCAATATTTGGACAGGTCATACACCAGCAATTGTAATTTGTAAGCAACCAATATTATACCAAAATACTTACAGTATCTTGTAATGTGTCTACTACCATTCAATCATCAAACATAGTGCCTTGTGGACTTGAATAATAAAGTGCCAAATACATAAGTGCAGAATATATTAGTATAAAGTAGAAAGATTAGAAAGATGAGTAAAAAATAATTTGGGGAAGAAACTTGAGTTAAGATTTTTCCAGGTTTGTGACAAGTTGACCTATACTGTTTGCATCCTTTTCCACACAGAAAGAGGAGCGGGGGAGAGATAGAGCGGCAACCCCTGGAGAGTCTAGGAGGACAGGACAGGAGAGAGACAGACAGGAAGGAAGGAAAGATTAATGGGTGTGTGTATGTGTTTGTGTGTGAATTATGGAAAAATTTGATTCATAGAACTGGATTGGTAAAGGTGAGGCACTATGTGCTTGCATATGCCAGCTAGTTGCTCACTAGAGGTTTTACCACAGGGTGAGCATCCGGTTTGGCAAATTGACGCAAATGAGGAAGTGCCTTAAACCTGCATTCTATCTGAATTCCAGCTGGGGGTGATACGTCTGGTTGCAAAAGAGCTCTAAGTTTCTGTAATAGTCAATGAGAATGAGAGACATAATATACTTGATTTATTACCTCAGTAAACATTTTCATAATGAGTATATGGTCTCAATCACTAGATTTAAGCCTTCTGCAGTTTATCATGATGTTCATTTTATTAATTATAGTTTTGTTGTTTTTAAAATCGTCCATAAAGCAAAGGGACGTTTAGGGCGTGGTTATGGCATTCGGTTGTACGACAAGACACTCAAAGCAGTTGGCATTTCACTTTTTTCCGGTAAGTAATGTTACATTTTGTTTTACATTTTGTTTTAATAATGTTTTTGTTAGCATCCCAATTAATATCTGTTAGCTAGCTAGATTACTCCTCCCTCTAGTCTAAAATCTTCACAGCCGCAACCAAGGTGTCTGCGCCCGTAACGGCAATTTGAACAAACCAATGGGTGACGTCACACATGGCTCCATCTAGTAATTATACAATCTATGAGTGTTCTCAGTAAATAGTAACAAAAAATTCAAAAAACTTGATTGTGTGGGTGGGGTGGGGGGCCCTAAAAGACATTGTGCCCAGGGGCCTCTGAATTCTTAATCCGGGCCAGACTCTACCTACTTCATCCATTTATTCCACCCACTTCACCCAGTTACTTCAAGAACAATGGATCTTTTCCCACAATCATGTATATGTTTACATCATACATAGAGTTGAGCCAGGCAGACACTATTGATTGTAGTGGAAAGTAGGCCTAGATGGCCACACATGACCTAGCCTACTGGATTAAAAGTAACATCCCCTCAGAAAACTGTACTTTGGTAAAGGTCCTTTATTAGCATTTCAATGAAGTATCAAAAGGCACATTTTTCATTATTATTACATCATATTTTATGTAAGACACTATATAAATCCATTACCTAAATACAATTATTTGTTAGACAAAAGACCAGTGCAATGCTCAGCAGTTTATTGCTGCTTTAGAATTGGTTTGTAAGCATTATGTCAATTTATTTTGCTACAAATGGTACACAGAATTAAGAAGTAAGTCTTCTGAAATGGGCAAAATACAACCTCATTCTTCAAACTTACAATATTACTTATTTGGTCAATATCTGTATATAGTAATATAATTACTGAGGGAATTTTGTGCATATACCGGTACATTTACTGTAAATTGTCTCTCAAAAAACAAATGAAAAATGTACAGTAGGAAAATACAAATTGAAGAAAGGGTAGATTATTGGCAAATGTTTTTCATCACTCTCTGACCAGGGTACAGGAAGGTGTCTCTACTCCACACCACTCACTGAATTCTTTCTCCTTTTCTGACTATTATCTGTAAACCCTAGAGATGGTTGTGCAGGAAAATCCCTGTTGATCAGTACTTTATGAAATACTCAAACCAGCCTGTTCGGCACCAACAACCATGCCACGTTCAAAGTCACTTAAATCACCTTTCCTTCCCATTCTGATGCTTGGTTTGAATTCAGCAGATTGTCTTGACCATGTCAACATGTCTGAAGGAATTGACTTGCTACCACGTGATTGGCTGATTAGATATGTGCATTAATGAGCAGTTGAACAGTTGACTCTTGCTAATCTGGTCATTCCTAATCAGGCATGCCAGATTAGTACAAGTGCTGGATTACTAAAAGTGCATGGAACTCTGATGTTTCCTCCGCTTGCCTTACTCTAAATCTGATGGTCCCGGAACACATACAGCCACGCAAGAGGGAGAAGGATCCATCAAGTTCAGAGGTAATGGAATTAATGAGAACAATGCAAATAGCACAGTACACCTACATGCATAGTACGGTACCAAACATCCTGGTATTCTAGCAGAGATGTTCACTTTAGATCTGGATGTTTTTGGTCCTAAAAGTATTTTGGGGCTGACTTGCACAGCTAGTATGCTGTAAATGAAACGTTTCAACTGAAAGCTTTGTTCATTCAATTTGTGCAGGATAGTTTTGAAACTAATTACTAGTAATGATAGGTATGTGTATACAGAAAAAGTACATTGCTGCATTCATATTTCCCTCGATTCTGACTAGTCTCCCAGCTCATGTTGCTGAAAAACATGCCCACAGCATGATGCTGCCACCAACATGTTTCACTGTAGGGATGGTATTGGCCAGGTGATGAGCAGTGCCTGGTTTCCTCCAAACATGACACTTGCCATTATGTCATAGAATTCAATTTTTTTGTTTCATCTGACCAGATAATTTTGTTTCTCATGGTCTGAGTCTTTCAGGTGCCTTTTGGCAAACTCCAAGTGGGCTCTTATATGCCTTTTACTGCGGAGTGTCTTCATTTTGGCCACTCTAACATAGAGGCCTGATTGGTGGATTGCTGCAGAGATGGTTCTCCTCTCTCCACAGAGAAATGCTCTGACAAAGTTACCATTGGGTTCTTGGTCACCTCCCTGACTAAGGCCCTTCTCCCTCAATCGCTCAGTTTGGCCAGGCGGCTAGCTCTAGGAAGTGTCCTAGTTGTTCCAAACTTCTTCCATTTATGGATGATGGAGGCCACTGTGCTCATTGGGACCTTCGATGCTGCAGATATTTTTTCTGTACCCTTCCCCAGATCTGTGCCTCGATACAATCCTGTCTCAGAGGTCTACAGACATTTACTTGGACTTCATGGCTTGGTTAGTACTCTGACATGCACCAAGAACTGTGGGACCTTATATAGATGGGTGTGTGCCTTTCCAAATCATGTCCAATCAACTGAAGTTCCTATGGGTGGACTCCAATCAGGTTTTTGAAACATCTGAAGGATGATCAGTGCAAACCAGCTGCACCTGAGCTCAATTTTCAGCGTCATGGCAAAGGCTGTGAATACTTATATACATGTGCATTTTTCAATTTTTTTATTTTAATAAATTTGCTAAGACTTCAAACACACTTCTTTCACATTGTTATTATGGGGTATTGTTTGTAGAATTTTGAGGGAAATAATGAATTTAATCAATTTTGGAAAAAGGGTGTAATATAACACAATGTGGAAAAACTGTGGCTGACAGAAAACAACAAACTGCATTTTAGTCTTACTTAAATTTAATTTATATATTTGTTTCGATTCTGATGTCTGAAAGTAAAATCCAACTACCAAGACATACACAGGCCAATGTCTCAACACTGAAATGCATCTTTTTACCTTTTTACATATCTATGTACTGGCTGTGCTGATATTTTTCTCTCTTTCATGTCCTTTATATTATTATATCACTACACTGCCAGAGCTTTTTGTGGAGCCAGCGGAAAGTACATGTCAAGATCGCTCAGTGATGCTTCTAGGCTATCAGCAGTACCACTTTCGCTATCACTGTCATAATCAACATTGCATTTGACATTTGTGAAGTTAGCATAACTAACATGGAATTTAATTGTTTTCTTCACCTCTGTCTAATCGCCATTCTTGGTGGTCCAGCTGGGCGAAAGTGCCTGCTTCTCTGAGTCCAACTGTCAAACCACTATCCTCAGTACTAACCGCAGCCTAGTATTAACATTTTTGACAGAGCTAGTATATTTGCAACCACTAAGCTACTACAAGGAACATTCCCGCAAGATGGAGGGAAAAAGACTGCTCACCTTTGGCAGGGTGGCAATAAACTTTGTATTTTCCTCCTTTTTCCACTCCACTCACAAATGACTGACTGTTTCATTATTCTATATCTGTTTTCTGCTTGTCTCTCATGTTTTGTACTAACTGTAAACTGACGAGTTACCTAGCTAGCTACATAGTTTCATTGTAACGTCTTTCTGGCTGCTGCGTGAGAAACAACATAGGACAGACTATTTGAATATAGAGTGGGATTCGGTCTCAAATATGAAACATGTTTTAGAAAGCATGATATAATTTGAGAGTCATTTTGAGTAAGGCAGACTTATAAACAAGAACAATTAAAGAAAAATCATAATATATCATTATATTACAAAATATTTATTTTTGTTAGAATTTTCATGGAGACCCTGGTTTTCAGGGGCCACAGGCAGCCACCTGTCTGGCATAATTGTATCGATCGCCACTGATTATATTGATAATTTTCCCGCTGAAAGATAAATCTTGAAATTCCAAGGTTCTTGCAGATTTCAGCAGGCCTTGGAGGATTTCTCTGGTCTGTGCTGCATCTATTTTCCCCTCTATATTTGCAAACCCTGACACAGGGAATCATCCCCATAGCATGCAGCCACCAACATGCTTCACAGTAGGCTGGTGTTAGGGATGTGCGGTTAGGCACATGATATACTGTACAAATTTGGTTTGATAACGAATAGTTGTCACTGCAATTCAGCTAATATCCATAAGGTGAATACATTCTACTCAGTGTTTCTTTACACACTATATTTTACATGGTACAATACTGTTGTTTTCTTCATTGCAAGCCTATAATTATGTGTGAGGGTACCGTTGTAATAAAATAAAATTATTCAGTCTGTTTTGAATCTAAACAATGCATTGAAAGGTGTTTGTGTCAATCCACAAACAAATATCTGACAAGGCCTCACTCATCCTTAATCAAGATTGAGTATTTAATTGTTTTCCAATTTCTCAACTACAGTATATACTATCAGAGACACTAATGTTATTTTGTGGTTTGTTACTGCCTCTTACAGTATATAAAGATTTTGTTTTCACCACACTATGTTAAAAACAAGTTTTTTAGATAACATTTTATTGATCCATTGCCTTCTGATAATCAAATACACTGAAACACCCTCCAAACACCATGTAGATTTCGGGTTTGGTGAACTTACTGTCATGGTTTCATTACACAGTGATCAGTGTTGCAACAGGCCCATGTCTTAACTGTATAGACTGAGGTTCACTCTCACCATGTAAATATGTAGGGATTTTTATTTGTTCTGTTTTTAGTCACTGCACCTGCAGATGCTGACAAAATCAGATTCTGTCTTCCTCTCGATCTGCTGAGCCCAGATGGGCGCATGCATGCATGCACACACATACTGTAAACATAGTTGTTTACCTCTCCAACTGCAGGCTTTAAACTGCAGGAGAAACCTGTGTATCATTGGCATTGTATGTATTTGTGTGCACAAAGCAAGAGACAGAGTAGTACATTATCATTGTCCTCAATGATAATGTACTACTCGGTCTCTTGCAAGTAAGAAATATATGTAGTGACAGTCTTAGAGGGAGGCTGGGGAAAACACACAAGACTGACAACATTTTCCCAATTTTGACCTTTAAAAATATACCCCTTTTTGCATAATTGAGATTTTTGCCATGTAGCACATGTGTTCTTTCTCCATTTGTGTAGTATGCACTGCACTCATGTAACTAGCAACATTTATCTTTGTAGAGGGCTCTGCCTGGACATGTAGACGACTTATACAATTCATATTGCAGGTGCTAAGAGCATGGATACTGAGGGACATTCCGATTCACATCAATGCTTGTGTTTTCTTGTTGAAGACCACAGGAGATTTGACAATGACAATACATTAACTTGTCACAGCCACAGCAAGGAAATTAGGTCCCAGAAACTTAGATCATGTATACAGCAAGTCTGTTTATTACTTTGTTACAGAACAAATTAAAGATTATTATGCAATTCATAATTGAATTGTTTAATATTTGGACAATTTTAAAGAATGAACGTTGTTCTTCAGTTTGCAAACCCCTTATTTTGGTCTGGCATTGTCACGTTGTGTATTGTGGAGTTAAGGAGGGAGGCAGAACAGGGATGGTGGTTTGCAGTTTTAATAATCAATAACACTTTGTGTTCCCAACCTTCTCTACATAATATACTCACGCTCTTAGCGCGGCGTGGACGCACAAGAATATATATATATAACTAGTAGGCTATATACAACAATACATGACAAGATCTACTTACAATGCTAATTACGTGGCAAGGACACGAGGTAGAAAGTCCATATAGGAAGCATGTCTGAAGAACTCACAAAATGAACAACAGCAACAGATTATCATCAATGCCCGACACCTCTCTCTAATTGGCCAGCGTTACAAAAGCTAACTAACTAATTGATCATGGCTGAACACAATCAGAAATCAGATCTACAAGACACTAGCCTAAACTAACCATATCCTAGGAATAGCCAAACTAGAGAGAGGTGTCACATGAACTTAAAGGGACATACACAAGAAACCAAAACTACATGCAATACATTGATATAACGAAAATCCAAAATAAACATGAATTAAACTAATATATCTAAGGAGTCCTATCCCAGTCTCTGTTTATGCCAGCACTCACTGTAATGTCTGTACTCAATCTATAATGAATACTCAAGTGGATAAAATAGAACAATGTTATTTATTGACCTGTTTGACAATCCATAGGAACAGGCAAAGAATAATCCAAACAATAACGCAGAGGTCAGACCGTAATAGCATGTATGGCAAAGGTACAGCTAGGATATCCACAGGCAGAGTAATCTAAACAGGCATAGGTCAAAACGGAATAGCTGGTATGGCTAAGGTACATCTAGGGAGATCCACAGGCAGAGTACTCTAAACAGGCATAGGTCAAAA
>JACXGM010002019.1:6145-17664 GCA_016801145.1 Umbra pygmaea | reverse complement strand
AGGGGGTATGACTAGGGAAACTGTAGTCCACAGGAAGTAGAACTGATGAATGGGAATTGTAGTTCTGAGCGGGATGGAATAGGGAAGTGGCAGTGTCCAGGGAAGGGGAATTGGGAATCGTTACACTCACTGGGATGGGCGTTACGGGCATCTTGGTTATTCTTTTACTTTAAATCATATTTATTCGTTTTTTAGAACATACAGCATAGAATTTAATTTTCATTATGGGGTATTGTTTGTAGAATTTTGAGTGAAATAGTTAATTTAATCAATTTCGCAATAAGGGTGTAACATAACAAAATGTGGAAAAAGTGAAGCACTGTGAATACTTTCCGAATGTACTGTATGCCTGTCTAAAAATAACTCTTTAGTGTTTTCTGTCTGTCATGTGTCTACAATCAGGTATATACAGTAGTGGTCTTAAACATGTTAAACATCAGGAAATTTAGAGTTTTCAACATCCCTTATTATGCTTTAGATACTCTGCTAGTATGAGAAAGCACATGATGGGCCTCAGTAGACTACATATCTTTATCATCACCTCTAATCTTGGAAAAGTAGAAGCTTGACAAGTACAAGTTAATCCCTTCACACAGCAGTCCTGATTGAAGGCATGGGGAAAGGCAATGTTGAATATATCAACGCACTCCCACAATGATCATCATAATGTATATGGTTTACATGTATGTTTGTGGCTTTAGTTACAGTTGACAGGGTTTCACTGGTGTCCATATTGAATAAAATTATTAAATTTCATATACATCACCATAAGGATTGTTTACTGATTAAATGTATCAGCCATTTGACAAACTTGGTACTTCCCACTCCTAATGAATTCAAGAGTGGGAAAAATATGTAAAGAAAAGTATACTAAGCTTTTACATTTTTGTAGAGACATGAAAATTATAACAGAAAGTGTAATTATATAGGGGTAGAAATAAAATACATACATATATATTCAAAGACAAAAGGTATAAAGCAGTGGAAGGATAACTTTAAAGCTAATCCTTGTGATAAACATGTTAAAAAGCAGTTGATTTGATTTAGAGAATGTTGGCTTTTGATAAAATGTAGTGTACATGGGTATCTGGCAAATATTTTTTCTTCAGTGTGAGGTGTCAGGGAGTGAACAAATGATCCAAACAAAGAAATTGGAAGCTGGTGCAGTGTTTTGATGGCATTAGTTCTGCTTCAATGGTTTTGTCATACTGAATTGGCGGGGTGGGATAGGAAACTTATGTCACTTCAGTGCAGATCAATGCAGGGCCTTCCTTGGGAATTTAGCATTGTGTGCAACAGAGCAAAACATCAGAGGTGGCCTAGTTTTCAATGTTTATGCTAAGCTTGTTTAATTGATGGGGTGTATTGCGAAGGAAATTCAATTGGGTTGGATTGTTGACTCCAAAAGTGATTAATTATCATGTTAAATAATTATCACCAAGACACAGAGCAATCTCAAGGTAATACACAATTAAGCCACACTTTTATTAATGCTTTGGTATTGTATCTATTAATTGCTAGGGTATTAAAACAGCCGTCTAGAGGATTTACATTTTAGGGGTTGAATGAAAAGACTGAGTTAAGGCCTGCTGAATATTGGGAATGTCAGTGACATGAAAACAGTGCACCTGACGTATTAGCATAATCTACATTCAGTGTTTCAAAAAATGACCTAATAGAAATCCACTTTCTATGCACAAAGAATGTAGAAACAAATCTTTCAGGCTGTACGTATAACATGTTGCGGAAGCTCCATCATATGACCAGAACCAGAGGAAAGGTACTTTTTTTTACCAAAGTTCAAGAATTTAATGTGGAACACCAGTGTATAGTACACAAAAGGTTGACATTGGCAACCACCCTCCAGCCTGGAAATGAGTGGCATTTCATGAAGTATAGCATGACAGGTGTCAAACAGTCTAACAGCAACACCTCCAGGCTTTACCTCCACTTTTGCCACCAACCAGGCAAATGTCCAAAAGGAGAGACTGGTGATTGGCAGGCTAATATATTCTTCTGCCCTGACCTACATACCAGACTTTAAGTGACCAAACCCACTTAATATTGACACATCAATCTGGTGGAATTTAAATGTCAACTGCTTTTTCATTTTTAATTTAGCAGAGAGCTGCTTACTTTGATCTTGTATAAAGGATAGCACATACCAGCTTTTTGCACATATTGGCCAGCAGCATAGTGCCCTGTATTCCACTGCTGGTTTGCTTCTAAAGCTAAGCAGGGTTGGGCCTGGTTAGTCCCTGGATGGGAGACCAATGCTGGCGGAAGTGGTGTTGGAGGGCCAGTAGGCAGCACTCTTCTTTCAGGTCTAAAGATCATTCACAATGCCCCAGGGTAGTGATGGGGACATATAACCTGCATAGGGTGCCATCTTTCGGATAGGATGTTAAATGGGTGCCCTGACTCTCTTTGGTCATTATAAAATCCCATGGCACTTATCATAAGAGTAGGGGTCTTAACCCCGGTGTCATGGCCAAATACCCAAACAGGGCTCACTTCAATCATGGCCACCTAATAATCCTCCTCCTTCCTAATTGGCATATATAACTACTCACCTCTCCACCTGACAGCTGATGTGTTGTGAGCATTCTGGTGCAAAATGCCTGCCTTGTATCACCCAAGTGGGTGCTACACATTGGTGGTGAATGAGGTGGGCTTTCCCCCTCACTGTGTAAAAGTGCTTTGGGTTCCTTGAAAAAAAGCACTAGAGTATATAAGTTGAATTATTTCCATTCCTTTTTTTTCTTCAGATGCATGTGCTACAGGGGAACTGAATAAAAGTTCTTTGCTATATACCTCTGACTTCAACTTACTGACATTTTTGAATATACAGTAATACATTGTGTTTACACATAGTTAGTGAATAAAGCTTTATATATACACTCACCTAAAGGATTATTAAAAACACCCGTTCAATTTCTCATTAATGCAATTATCTAATCAACCAATCACATGGCAGTTGCTTCAATGCATTTAGGGGTGTGGTCCTGGTCAAGACAATCTCCTGAACTCCAAACTGAATGTCAGAATGGGAAAGAAAGCTGATTTAAGCAATTTTAAGTGTGGCATGGTTGTTGGTGCCAGACGGGCTGAGTATTTTACAATCTGCTCAGTTACTAGGATTTTCACGCACGACCATTTCTAGGGTGTACAAAGAATGGTGTGAAAAGGGAAAAACATCCAGTATGCGGCAGTCCTCTGGGCGAAAATGCCTTGTTGATGCTAGAGGTCAGAGGAGAATGGGACGACTACTTCAAGCTGATAGAAGAGCAACTTTGACTGAAATAACCACTCGTTACAACCGAGGTATGCAGCAAAGCATTTGTGAAGCCACAACACGCACAACCTTGAGGGGGATGGGCTACAACAGCAGAAGACCCCACCGGGTACCACTCATCTCCACTACAAATAGGAAAACGAGGCTACAATTTGCAAGAGCTCACCAAAATTGGACAGTTGAAGACTGGAAAAATGTTGCCTGGTCTGATGAGTATCGATTTCGGTTGAGACATTCATCTGGTCAGAATTTGGCGTAAACAAAATGAGAACATGGATCCATCATGCCTTGTTACCACTGTGCAGGCTGGTGGTGGTGACGTAATGGTGTGGGGGATGTTTTCTTGGCACACTTTAGGCCCCTTAGTGCCAATTGGGTATCGTTTAAATGCCACGGCCTACGTGAGAATGGTTTCTGACCATGTCCATCCCTTTATGGCCACCATGTACCCATCCTCTGATGGCTACTTCCAGCAGAATAATGCACCATGTCACAAAGCTCAAATAATTTCAAATTGGTTTCTTCAACATGGCAATGAGTTCACTGTACTAAAATGGCCCCCACAGTCACCAGATCTCAACCCATTAGAGCATCTTTGGGATGTGGTGGAACGGGAGCTTCGTGCCCTGGATGTGCATCCCACAAAAAATCCATCAACTGCAAGATGCTATCGTATCAATATGGGCCAACATTTCTAAAGAATGCTTTCAGCACCTTGTTGAATAAATGCCACGTAGAATTAAGGCAGTTCTGAAGGCGAAATGGGGTCAAACACAGTATTAGTATGGTGTTCCTAATAATCCTTTAGGTGAGTGTATAACACCAGCCAAGAAGGCACTTTTGAGTCTGAGGGGAAAAGGGCAGGGGCTCAAGCTCCCACTGAGGTCTATCTGTACTATACACGTGCCTGGTAATAATTCAACACATGAACTGGTTGCTATGGACTCGTCACTAGGCTTCCTCAATCATTGTATATTTTAGCATATAGGTAAAGCTGCCAAAGTTGAACATTATCCAAAACTCAACTTCTCAGATGAGCGTCAATTTGGTTGGGGGATGGTGCCATTTTTTGTTGGGTCAGACCCATCTGCTAGCGATGGGGGGCGAGACTGAGACCTACATGGAAAAATATGCACCAAACAAGCCACTTTAAAATGTTGTTTTCATTATACAAAAGTTGGGTGACCCCTCGCCTAGAATAAAAAATGTTGATGGACTCTCCCTTTAACAAAGAATAAAAAGAGATGACCCTCCCCTTTTTTCCTCTGGTGGTCCCATTCCATAAATACTGAATGGTCCCTAATCATCACTGTGTAAGTATTTTACAAGACCTCAAAACAAGACAGACAATGTAATATCAGATATTGTAAAAACAGTACAAAAATAGCCCATTTATTTGGAAAATGCATGTTTATCAACAATAAACAGCATAACACCATATGAAATGCATGTCCACCATCAATTTGTATAGACCATTGGATGCATTACCAAATCAATGTGCCAAGATTATCAATATATCTATTATTCTCGAAATCATCTACCTAGTCAACCCTAGGCTAATTAGTATTGTATTTAAAGATACATATCTGATTGTATCTGATAAAACTTAAATAAACTTTTGGATGAACAATTGAAATGTACAGGGTTGGTCTGGCTGGCGCATTTCTGTGTTTGTTGGTCATTTCTAGCTGACAGCTATCTCCAGGCTTCATGGCTGATACAAATAATTGGATAACCTTTTGAGTGTAATAAGACCAGCAACAAGCATGACCAACCCTCAAAGGTGAAAGCAAAGCCTTGGTGTGAAATGGAGCATCACACTCCAGCTTTGACAAATAAAAATGATCTACAGAAAGTCCTACAGTCAGTATCCTACCAGTAATTGAAAAGAAAGCCCTTTCCTGGTTTGTACCCTTGTGATCAATTGACTTTCCAACATACAGTTAAGGCTTTTGAAGTGAGGTCCCTAAGTCTTCCAGTACATGGCAAAAGACATGCATGATTTACCAGAGCAAGACAAGTGCAGTCTTTTAAAGACTTAGCAGGTATTTTTGGTCAAAAGTGTACATCAATGGAGAGGGATTTGAATCCATAGCAATTAGGACCGAATTTTGGCTACAAAAGTATAAGAAATCTTAGTCTAGGTAAGCTTAGGTTAAGAAATTGTTTAGGCAGAGATATACTGACAGGAGCTAAACTCACAATAATAATGATGGCTGTCCGTTTTGATGTAGAGTGAACTTTCTCTTTCCCTTTCAAATTTAGAATCTGCTTTGTCTCAGTGCCACATCTGTTCAGCAATTTAAAGTGAAATTAATAAAACATGAAGGAGCGATTCTCATAGGAATGGTGGAGCTGTTCTAAACAAACTTCTGTATGTTTAAGTGAAATGCAGAGGAATGAAACAAGGATGGGTTCCAGTTCCCTAGAATACTGACTTGTCTGCAGTATAACAATTCACACAATGTGTTAGTCAAATAGGTTCCTTTGTATTGTGTACATGGATTATGAAATACCCTTTAGGACACATTTTAATGAAGTTCTATAAAAAATATTATCTTACACTCCAAATATAAGTGGTATGGGAAGGTAATTCTGTTAAATTTGGTTAATTACTATTATTATGGGTGACAGAAACTGTGACTCAAGGTTTTCAGAAGAAAATATTTATTTCAGTATTTTGGAAGGTTATATTAATTTATTTGAGTATTATCAAACAACAATTATCAAAAATGAAATAATTAATGTGGTCAAAAGTTATTGGTCAAAAATATCTCCACAAAGTTTCCTGCTTCAGTGTTCTTAGATATTTTTGGCAGTAGTTACTATGGTATACTGAAGTATAATTACAAGCATTCCAAAAGTCTCAAATGCTTTTATTGACAATTACATTAAGTTTATGCAAAGAGTCAATATTTGCAGTGTTGAGCCTTCTTTTTCAAGACCTCTGCAATCTGCCCTGGCATGCTGTCAATTGACTTCTTGGCTACATCCTCTAATCTCACATGATCAATGTGTGGAGTTGTCAGAATTTGTGAGTTTTTGTTTGTCCACATGCCTCTTGAGGATCGACCACAAGTTCTCAATGGGCATAAGGTCTGGGGACTTTCCTTGCCATGGACCCAAGATTTCAATGTTTTGTTCCCTGAGCCACTTAGTTATCACTTTTGCCTTATGGCAAGTTGTTCCATCAGTTTGTCCCTGATGGTTTTCCTGGAGAGAAGTGGCTTTTTTGCTGCCCTTATTTACATCAAGCTTTCCTCCAAAAGTCTTTTCCTCACTGTGCATGCATATCAGCCCAAAATCGCATTGAATTATGTTCTGAGGGAACTATTTTGCAAACTAAAATATGTGAAATGTGAATGTAAGAGAGGGGTCAATTACGTTCATAGGGAACTACATTTAAATAACCGAATTGCGTAAAATAGTAACATATGAAGATCATGAGGCAGTATGTAAATAGAGTAGTTTTTGGTAGGGTGGAGGTCAGGGATGGTGGATGGGCGTATAAATCCACAAATTTCATCCTGGAGTTTGCGAGTTCAAATCCAAATGGAAGCTTTGTGTGTGTTTTGTTCTCCATTCCAGCGTGATGCAGACTTGTTGCACATGCACATACATTTTTTGTAATGTTAACCCTAACCTTAATCCTAACCTTAACCTTAGTAACCACATGGCTAACCGTGAATGTTAGAATATAATTTTGAATTATATGCAATGTAATAGAAGGATAAATATAGCCTAATAACAAATGTGGAATTGAAATGTCAAAGTACCCCAAAAATGTTGGCATACAACGTAATTCACGTTTTCAAAATAGTTTCCTGAGAATGTAATTTGGGAGAACTTGAGATATACCGTCGGTGCAAATGCACTCACACCTGCCTGTTGCTATTCCAGAGTAAGCTCTGCATTGGTGGTGCCCCAATTCCGCAGCTAAATCAACTTTAGAAGAAGGTCCAGGTGCTTGCTGGATTTTCTTGGGCACCCGTATGCCTTCTTCACAACAATTGAACCTCTCTTTTTGAAGGTCTTGATGACCCATCGGGCACCCAAAACCAGAATCAGGTTTTTTGTATTCTACCCCCCATCCTTCTATTAATGACAGAAGAAATAAGCACTGTAATATTTTTTTCTAAACTTTATTGATACACATTTCAAAGTCACATGTTAAATAGTCCTAAATAATTTATGAGAGTGTACATTTTCATATAATAGAACACTAAACCAGGAAATGACTGCTCTGTGCTTGCCATGTAAAATCAAGTTGTTAAAGGAGGGATGAGAGGGCCAGAGTGAATAGTAGGACCACAACTGTATCCAGGCCAGCAGAGTAGATGTGATAATATATCATGGACCTAATGTATTATTATCTTAACATTACAATAGAGATATAGGCAGACTGCAACACTAACTCTATGGCTGAAGCTAGGGCAGACTATTTAATGTGACAGCATGTACTGAAGGACCAAGCCTAGTAGGTGAGAAACAATCAAAATACATACACAAAATGAGGAAAGCAGTTTCCAGAACTGTTGAAACAATAAGCTTTAGCTAAACCACATGCTCTGTGCATCAGCCAAGCTGAATTGATGCGGCACAGTGCCACAGTTGGATAGGGTTCTAATGTGCATCTTCAAATCAAATCATATTTACAGACACCCCTGACAATTTATACAATTATAAATAATTGTGTGTTTGGATTAGCAATTTCATTGTGATGACATGAAACAATCCAACTACATATTTATTCTAACACGGTAGTAAAGGTTTAGATGGCAAATTTTTTGTAATGCTGTAGGGTGTAGGCTAACGTTACTGTTTTGCAGTCAATAGTACTAATCAGCTTTGTCTCACGAACGTAACCAGCCCATTTATACCCACACAACAAAGCCATTACTGTACACAGCGAGGGAGAAGAACCACACGGAACAATCCACCTACATATTTTTTCTAACACCGTAGTAGCTGGCTAATATGAGCCTACAGCAAACCTTACTGTTTTGCGGTCAATAGTACTAATCAGCTGATTGTCTCACGAACCAGCCCATTTCTCCCTACATAGCAAAGCAATTACACAACGATAGCGAGGGAGAAGAACCACATGAAACAATCCACCTACATATTTTTTCTAACACCGTAGAGGGAATTGTCATAGGCTTGGAACCCTATGATTTTTTATTTTTAGCCACTCAAATTAAAGAAATCTCAGAACCCGTTTTATTAGAGCTGATTATTGAATTAAGTGGGGTAGTTTAGGATTACAACAAGAATATTCGGATTGGTTAGTACTGTTTTCATTTCATAGTTATGTACATGCTTTAGTTGTTTATTATAACATAGCTTACTGTACTGTAATTTTGTTATTATTCAAGGCATTTGAATGCATCCGTATCTGTCACAAGCTGTGCTGGTGCAGGCAAGCAGGAAGACAGATGTGAAGGAGTTCGTAATGAAAGTAAATTCAGAAATTACTTGTTCAAAGCAAAGGGGCTTTGGTGTGCCAAAACATAAAGTTATCTTCTAATGAGGAAACATACAACACTAACAATTAACACACAACAGACAGAAAACAATGATCCACAACGAGAACAAATACTAACAGGAACTAAATACACTTGTAAATTAATATGGGGATGCAGCTGTGGCTTGATTGATGGCGATCAATTGGTTAGTAAAGTCATGTGAGTAAAAGTCTGGGGAAAACTGAAATCAGCACACAAAATAGTCTGTGACATGGAACACAGACTCCAATGATTTCTTCATGTTAGCTAGCTAGCTATCCTACCACCTGATAATTAATCATTAATTCAACTTACATAGTGCTTTTCAAGGAACCCAAAGCACTTTACACAGTGAGGGGGAAAGCCCACCTCATCCACCACCAATGTGTAGCACCCACTTGGGTGCAGTATAGCCAGAGCCGGTCCTGACCTCCCTGGGGCCCTAAGCAAAAATCTACTAAGGGGCCCTCCTTTCTGACCCATGTCAACCATTTGCCATTGCCACACCATCACACCTGACATCCTAGTGCTCCTACTACAATCCTCCCTCCATCAAAATAGTTTAGTTCCATTGTTTGGTCTAAGAATTAGTAGACCTATACAAAACATGAAGAGGTATAAACAAACAATATTTATTAAATATTTATAAAATCTATTTCAAATAGTTAGGATGCACTATGTAAATTGCCATTAATCTCTTCAGGAATTTTGTGTAGGTTTTATTATTATTATTTTTTCTTAGATATGTTTTCATTGAACATATTTAAAAAAACAGGAACAATACAACCAATTTCTGAAAATACACATTATTATTTTGTCCAAAGTTGCTAGTTATAGTGAAATTATAAATTTGTCATTCTAAAACTGTCTATACAGTCATTTGTAAAACTTAATTGATGTTTTCAAACCTTGGATCAAATACGTAAGTTCCAAAGTTTACTAGTCCAAAAATGTTTTTGTATTTTTTATTGTTTCTAAAAGATTTTACACAGATTGGGCACCTGTGAGTTCAAATGCGGAAGTATAGTTGGTGAACGTAATCATCCCATGCATGATCTGACTAAAGGCTTCCATGCTGGATTCCCAGTGTGAAAATATTCGGCGGCTGGGCGACATCTGGTTGGTTGAACCATGTGCACACCCCTCGCCATCCCACAGATCTGTCTGTTGTGGAGCTGCCAACAAGGCAGGGTTAGAGGGAATTGGGAAGGGAGAAAAATCTGGGAAAATCACACATGATAAATAAATAAAATAACTAAGTTGCATAGAAACATTTGCCTTATAAATAAAAATGTTGTGAAATATAATGTTATGTAAATCACATTTTGGGCTGCATGTTTACTGAAAATGAGCAGATAAGATTTGGGCTGCATGTGCTAATATGGCTTTCTGAAAAATATAAATGACGTTATTAACAGGAATGCACTTGAATGCAATCAATAGCCTAGACTCCTATTTACAAAATGTCCAATGGAATCAACTTGTTAATTGAAAATTGAAAAACATTAATAAAGCCATAAGCTTGGGCCAAAAGCCATATTACTCTTTATAAAAGAGTTTTGCCCCATATAGTTCAGACATTTTTTGTAGCCATAGCAAAAATATAATATTGTTGCAAAATGGAAATTAGGTTTTAGGTATGACCTAATAGGTATAACCTATTAATTTAGTACTCTAGTTTATTATCTCTGTCGACCTACACTGTAAAAAGTGATACACCATATCTACTCAATAAAATTAAGGCAACAGATTACAAGCAATTTTAGTAATTAAATATTAATTAATTATTTCATTTAACCATTGTAGGTAAATAACAAACTTAAGTTACATTTAATTAATTAAATTGCTTGTAATCTGTTGCCTTAATTTTATTGAGTAGATGTAGGCCTTATTTTTTACAGTGTAATGGCCTAAATATCTCTAATATAACTTCTCTAATAATAGAACACAGCAAACATGATGTTTGCAGCTGGAAATCAATTGGTAATGCAATCTTTACGCGCACATTTCACTGTGTAAATAATTTCGCAGAGTGAAGCGCAGTTGAGAAGGGGCATGTAAAAAGTCTAATGACATTCGGTATGTATTATAATACTTCAGTTACAGTAAGCAGAGACGGTCTATCTTCCACAATGGGAACATGTTGGTGTTTTTTGAGGGGTCTTCCATCTCCATCTGGCAGCTCCTCCACATTGATTGGTTTTTGACACGCGTTATGTGTGCGCTTATGCGTGCGCTTATGCATGATTTTATTTAGGCATTCATTTTATCCACAGCAAGGTGTCCGATAGAGTACAAACAATAATAACTGCTGTATAATATATGCTGAATAGCTTATCAAATGTTTTAGGCAGAATTGACACAACCAAATGCGCCAGGACTCACTCCACGTGTCTCTTTTTAGACAAATAACGTCATCCAGTAACGAAGGTGTTGGGGAAAATATAATGAAGTAAAAGTGTCATTTTTGTAAAAAATGTTGTGTTGTACCCCTGCAAAATACAGTAATAAAATATTACAAATTCATTAATTTACATCTCTGCTGCCCAGCTACTTTTGCAAGACATACAGATTAGAACGAGATGCAGTGCAAGATAGCATATCAATTTAACGTTAGTGTTACAGTATTTGCTGACTTTAAACTATTTGCTGAGCAAACAAAAGTCTACCTGATTGCTGTTCCTGTTTTTCACTCTCATTGTGTCCCCCCCCCCCCTTTT
>JACXGM010002018.1:0-49748 GCA_016801145.1 Umbra pygmaea | reverse complement strand
AGAGCCTAACAGAACTAAACAGGAAGTGACTAAACAGGAAGTGACATCATCACATGACCCATAATATTGATTTTACAAACAAATTTGTTAAACTGCAAAGTAATTATTAACTTCTAATTTTCAACTCAAAAATAGTTAACAACAAATATTTAAAGCAGACATTTGAGAAAGTTAAACAAATGCCTTAAGGGCAACATAACTATTGACCGCAAAACAGTAATGTTAGCCTACAGCATGACAGCTCATATTAGCCAGCTAAACCTTGACTACTGTGTTAGAAAAAATATGTAGTTGGATTGTTTCATGTGGTTCTTCTCACTCACTGTGTTATGGCTTTGTTATGTGGGGAGAAATGTGATGGTTACATTCTTGAGACAATCAGCTGATTAGTACTGGCTGCAAAACAGTAACGTTAGCCTACAGCATAACAGCTCATATTAGCCAGTTAAACTTTTAGTAGCCTATTAGAAAAAATATGTAACGTCAGTTTGATTGTTATTTCGAAAGCATGACGAATATGGGAGCGACACAGGCAGAAATCGCAAGTAAACATCAGTGTGGCTTTTTCCAGATAGAAGGCTCTAATGAAGGAAACATTTTCAAAATAGAAAAAAATATATATATTCCAAGGCACTCAATAGTATTAGAAAATTTAAAAAGACTTTATTTCATCATGGCTTAAGGAAAAATGTTTTTATCTTGTACTAACTAGCATGGAAATAAGCTAGGTAAAGTCAGTGAATAAAACACTAACACAATGATGAACAAGTAAAAATCACATTCACAATAACTTGGTTTTACTGAATAATTAAGTAAATATAATTTCTTAATATCTCTATATATAGAAACCTCATTGCTTGACTTGCTACTCTGCTGTCTCAGATGACAACATATTTTATCCTATGTCAGCCACCGTAGATGCCACTAAATCTTACACACTGAACCTTTAACAATGAATATTGCAATGAATTAAAATGAGCGCAATTGTTTTGAAAGAAAAAAATAATATCAGAGTTTGCGTTGTTGGCATAATAATGCAAGGGGCTAGAACGGTATTTAGTTGCTTGTCATATACAATTTCACCACTCGATAGGAGCAATTTTTAAACAATGAAGCTTTAATGCAAAGATATAAAGAAAAAACTATTCCACCTGTGTGTGCATGGTTCCTAACTTGACATTTTTTCAGCATAAATTCAGAATTATTATTTTTTCAGCATTAAAATTTTGATTTATATTTAATTTTAGCATGAGGTTTGAGCGGAAAACCACACCCTAGAAATGTATGGATAATCTTACTGCTACAAATATAACGTAGGGGGACATCAAATATGAAGCAGTACTAACAATAAGAAAAACTCAGCCACATCTATTAGAATTTAAGATGAGAAATGACAAATAAATTATATTAAGTAATGTTACTTGAATTCTTACTATTTTGAATTCTTGTCATTTTGGAAGAGAATGCAGAGAGATCTGTGTTGTTGGTTTGAGGTGTAGGATGTAAGTTGTCTAGACAGTGCTAGAATATTTCTCATTGATTTGTTATTTGAACTAGGGCTTTTATAAAGTTTGGACAACAAAGAAGATACTCAGAATTTGACTAGGTTATTTCAAGGGTGCAACATTAACTTAGTGAGCCTTAGCAAGCTAATAGAAACCTACGTAGCTAAGTTGACTGTGTACCCTCAGTGTGTTCATCATTGCCTATGTGTTTCGAATCAACAGCCATGTGCAATTCAGCTAGCAGGTGAAGAATACAAAAAATGAAAATCACCATTTAATTTAATTTTGCATGAACTATAGACTAAGACAATAACAGGCTTAAATGAACTGACAACACAAGTTATATGACTTACAGTTCTCAAGGATAGCGACAGTATCTTTTTTTCTCTCCCTTTTCTACCAGGTGGCTTGTGTGTCCACTTGTGGTGTGAAAAGCGTGTCCGCGCTATTCTCCCACATGCATTCACAATCACTGCTAATAGACAGTCTTGTACACATCCACAATCGTGGACATTTCCGGGGACAGCTCCAGCCAAGGGAGAGGTAACCTTAGTCCAGGTAATAATACTGCATTATCCTCTGCGTTGTTGATGATGAAGTTCACAATTCGGTGCAAATCATAATGCTTCAAGTTTAACTTCGGTTTGATTGAGGTGGCTCTCCTTTTGATGAAAGGCATGAGACCGTTTTCCTTGTAGAACTGGTGAAGAAAATGTAGGCGCGCCCTACATATTCTGAAAAACAAACACAAGAATATTTTGTATTAGCCAAGACTTAGCTCAGCCACCTTGACACAAGCCACCCCTTTAGATTCTGACTGAGTATTCAAACAACTATGCATATTGTTTAGACATTCATTTCCAAAACAACATCAGATTAATGTTAGTTAGCTATTTGAACGGTATGTTTCAAACTGTAGCTAGTTAGCTAGGCTAATGTGTCTACCAGTTTACCAATAGAGATTGCTAAGACATGTGACCAAGTGAGCGGCAACGTCATCAAAACGCAAAGAATTAGGGGTATTTTTGGCCAGGGCTGGAATGTTTACATGGGCTGGCATAGCAGTCTAGTGTTCTGGCATGAAAATAATGAAAAAAGAATCCTAAAAAATGCAGCGGGCTAAAAAAAACATTTTCGGACCATACCGCCTAAAACTAAATCCTAATGCAAAGACGAGATATGACGAGAAAATAAAGGAAATGAAAGGACTGGAACCTTACAAGCATAGCGACTGGTCAAGGGCCGGCGGGACGTCAACCTGTTGGCTGTTGCCCAACTTCCAGCACACATATACAACTACATGATATTGAGTGATAATCAGGATTCGATTTACTTGGGAGCTCACATGAAAGGAGTAAAATCCTACACCTGTGGGGGTCTCTAAAAATCATCAGCACCATTATTAAGATCACAAAAAAAATGTTTCCTTTAATATATATCACAACATTTTTGTTAATAAACAGCCTAAAAGAAACGTGTTTTCCGAAAGAATGTAATAGGTCTATGCTACTGCTAGGGGCATATCGCGATGGGTGTGTTTTTGATCATGTTATACATCGTTGCTCAAGTCAAATGTTATTTAAATACCAAAGGATACCAAACCACTTAGAATAGCCCATTATTTGCCATGAGGACAACAAAATCATACACTCAGTATACACAACATGGTGATATAGGTGGTTTGTTATTATTGTTGATTCTCTACTTCTGTATTAATAAACGTTGAACTCAAATGAATGAAGTCCAATGTTAGGCTATTTATTTATCTACACATGCCGCACCTGCTTAGGCTACTTTTTTACGAGACCCCCACAAAGATTAAATGTGAGGAAGAAAACTGTTGTCTGTTCAAAGGAATGCTAATGTTTTAAGCACCACACTCCTCGCTCTCTCATCTATCTGCATGCATTCAGAATTCAACAAACCAACGTAACTTACTAAGACAAACACATAATGCATAAGTTAAATTGTAAAAATTTTGACTCGTTTACTGGTCTTACTAAATGCGCTTTCTAGTAGAACACTGTTGGAGCTACTGGTGCATGAGCCTGTTAAATAAAAATATATTTATAAGACTTGAAGTAAAATACAGTTAGCATGTGCGCCTTAAGTTTGTGCCAAAGATTCCCAAAATTCTTTGCGGGAATATGTCTTGATGACGACACATTAGCAATCTCTATAGGCAGCTATCAACTAGCATTTGGCAACGAATCAACAGTAATAGTTTTAGATAACATTCTAAATACTTAACATTCTAAACCCTTAACATACTTCAAAACATACTGTAACACAGGCTATTTGAACGACATGAAAGACAATAGCACTTACCCATAGATATGAATGAAGGACTCCCTACACACTGATACTCTGTGTACCATATGTGTAGTTTTCTGTCATTTACGTTTTGTCTGAACACTCACATGGTGGCGTTTTGTCATCTTGCTCATGCTTATAGAAATAGTGTGACACCATAAGAATCATGAAGTCCTTTTCTCTCTCTGTCAAAGATGCTGTTGTTTGCCCTTACTGTGTAGATATATTCTGGAGAGAAGTGTTTTGCTAGACAAGACGCAACTTCCTGGTTGTTCTTTCGACTCTCCCCACATTTGCAGTCAAATTTCATGATTTTCTCCATAGTTCGCTTCAACTGGACACTCAGCGTATTCTAAAATTTGATCGATTTCTTGTGTTACTACAACAGAGTTTATTTATTCAAAATCACTGTCTAGATTAGAGTCAGTAGCGTCTGTTATCCAAGTCATCGAGTTCCTCATCCTCTGAATCAGATAGTGCTAGAACGCATTTGTCATCCTGTAAAAAGTAATCCAAAACAAAAACTTTTCCCACTGATCTGTGTTTACAGCTCTCTGTAAATTAAGATCAGCGATGTGGTTGAGCGTGAGTACAATTTGTCTGTAGTTCTCCATGCTGTTGGGTTTCAAATGGCCAGCTGGTCACCGTGCGAGTGAATATAAACAAAAGAACACAAGACAGCAACCAATCAGGAAGATTTATGGGCAGGAACTTCTATTTCTTTTGTTATAACAAGCTATTTCTATTTAACATATTTCACATATCTACAGTTTTTTATCAAAAAATTAAGTGTACATTTTGATTTCTTTACTTGAATTTTTTTTTTTACCGAAATGAATAGTTAGGTGTTTTTCCCTTCCTGAAAAGTATACATTCTCTCTGAACGCCTATGTGTCTGTGTCTGGTCACATGTGTTTTCCACCTCTTTGTTACTTTTCTGTCCTCTAAATTGGTTCCCTTTTATCACATTGAATATCACTTTTTTATATCACATTGAATATCACTGTTTTTCTGTTCAATGCATGTTTCTGTCTGGTCTGAATATAATGTACCAGCAATGTACAGTCCTTAAAATTGTACAAGATTTTTCTTTTAAATCAATAGATGGTAAATGTGGCTCTGGAATAAACAGTCAGTGGTTCACTATTTGTATTATTCTGGTAACATCATTGCAGATTATATAGTGGTGTGCTATGTTGAGAAAGGATCCACTCACTCAGTTGTTTACGTATAATGCATTGCAAGTTGCCCTACATGATTAATCTGATGTATTAATTATGTATATGATGGGATTTATAATGCTACTTTTGTGTTAATCAGAAACCTGTCAGGAAATATGATTTACTGTATGGCATGTTAATTAAAATAAGTAACTAAATAGAAAATAACTATGCCTGCATCAGAAGAAAAACTCAGACTTGTGTGCTATTAATACTGTATACTATATTATGTATATACTAGATTTTGTTGGGTGGAAAATTAATTATCAAGACCCAATTTGAATCAAAATAATCTTTATATACCTATACATTTTTGGAATATGTTGCTACATTTTTGGAATATGTTATTGTTAAATATAATAAACTTTGATTACAGCAAATAACAAATAATTTTAAGTTAATGGATCATGGAAATGATGGTGCTAGAGACTAGCAGTCTCAGGGACACTTCAGATCTATAGTATCAGTTGGCAGGGAACAATTCATCAAATTAACCAAATGTGAAGGACACCATTTGGCATTATGATCTAGAAAAAAGAAATCAACCATGTAATATATTTCCAGATTCCCACAACTCAAATCGTGTAAAAGCCTATATTTTTTCTCAAATTAACTTAGTGTACTCTTTTCTAAGTGTGCATGTAGCGTTTGAGTTTATCATACCCTACGGCTGTGATTTATAGGGGGTTTTAAGCATGGCAGCTTGAACGTGTATGATACGCAACATCAAAATGTTCCTTTTACATACTGCAGTTCCACTCTGATCTACTGGCAGGCTTTCTGTTTGCAAGTTGAAATGATAACAGGGTACAAGCTTTAGTTCTAAATAACTGTCCGGACTCCATTTGCTTTATTTTTCTCAAAAAAGGAAAACAAAGATGGTGTGGTTGGGTGTAGGAAATTCAAGAATGGGTTGAATAAATTAAGAAATGAATAAAACAAGAATCACTCAATCAAAGGATTGATCAATCCATTAAAATTATTTTCTATTTCAGCTTTTGTCACTAAGTGCTTTACAGAATTAATGAAGGAATGAACTTAATAAACTAATTAATACAGTATGTTGTATATGTTGACTGTGGTCAGAACGTTTGTCTGATAATCATGGCATATTCACATGCTTGTTTGACATTTTTTGACTTGCTAAATGATTCTGAAACATGCCATGTTTCAGAAATTAGTCAATATGGTAAAGTTCCAACTCGCATGTGAACGAATCATTAAAAGTTGCCAAGGTTGTTGACCCTAAAGAGGAAAACCAAGCACCATAATTATACTGCCAGTTGCCAGTCTTATAGCTGCATGCTAATTCAATTATCACCATGATGCACAAAAATCTAATTTTCATGTTGTGTTGAGCCTTGTTAGTGTTTTAAAAATAGCAATTTCGATGCTATCATATTAGTGCCCCTAGCACTGCCGTTCAAAAGGTGATTTGACTGTAACCAAAAATAGTGAAAATCTTAAAAGTGGCATTTCCGTCCTAATTATGCTTTTAAACGAAATTTTGACTCGAATACATTAAAAAAAAGGCCTTAGGTTGCATTTTGGCTAGAGTTACGCTTAAACAGTATTTATGAGGAACGCATTACAAAGCTGAGAAAATAATCAGTGATCCTTCCCTCACATCCATTACACAGCGAATTTGAACTCTTAAGCTCAGGGAGTTGTTTTAGAGTACCAACAGTAAATAGAAGCATATTCTAGAAATCCTTCATCCCCAATGCTGTGAAGGTGCTAAATAACATTGGGAACCGTACTTAAGAATGGAAGGCGAGGCAGAGTTCCTGGGTCCCAGGTTTAATGCAAAGCAAGCATATTTAGTAAGCTATATTCATGTATTTATTTGCTTATTCACTTTTATAAATGTAATCTCTGTAAAGTCACTTTTTATGAGATGTATTGTCTGTTTTCGTCCCTTTTTTTGCTGTCCTGGCTATGTACTGTTTGTAATGTCCTGTTTCTCTTTTAATCGTGGTGAAACCAAATACATTTTTTTATCTGTGGACAATAAAGTTTTCCTATCGTATCGAAAATAAGGTAAAAATTTCCCCCATGCTGTTTTTTTTGGTAGGAGAAACTACATCCAAACTCATTTCTCTATTGCTTTAACAATTCATCACACCAATCTGGTTGCAGCCTGTAGGGTCAAAGGTCACCTCTCACATCCACGCCAGGTAAGCACAGGACTCAATATAGTGCTAGGCAATAACACATAAGCCATAAACCTATTTCCTGTTTATCTGCAGAGAAAACACATAAGGGTCCAATATAAGCCAACTGGTACAGTAATACATTTTGCATTGACCTTATTGCCAAGAGCATAATTCTGATCAATTCCTCTATACTAGCTTATGGGGCAATACCTTCATATGAGACAACATGCCCTACAACTTCCCATATATGATCCAATAATGTTGTCCCTAGTTTTATTGGTATTCGGATCATTCAAAGCTGCATCTTGCAATATTGATAGAAGATTCATAAAATGTTCAAGGTACCTTGCGTTATGGAACAAAAGGGAACAAATCAGATGTTGCTTGGAGAAAAACATTCTTTTTTTTCTTAAATGAAAGTAAAATATTTTCACGTTAAAATAGCTATGCTCAAGCATCTTTCTTAAACCTTCCAGTTTAACGTTCAAAGGTCAAACGCATTGCAATTTTAGATTTTTATTTCCAATACAGCAGCATACTGTATGAAAACATGTTGAATTAGACAGAGACTGAATTGCCTTACTGAATATGAGCTGCAACTCTCAACAGTTTTTTTAGCTGAAGAGTTGGACAATTAATTGCACTAGGCTGTGATAATTCATTGGGGTTATAATTAGAAGGGAGACATAAGTGCTCTACACTAGGTAATTGCATGCAGCATCTAGTCTCCCCATTCATCGGTGGAACGGAGCAGTGTGCAGCCCTCTATATTGTTGAATCACAGGGTGTCTCTGCTCTGACCCTTGTTGCTTCCAATTGATTCTGAAGTACTCATCAAACAGATTGTGTTCTGTAAATATCACTCCTCCCCAATTTAATTAATGTTAATGTTCCCTTACACAGCAAAATCGCCAGTGTTAAATCAACTTTGAGAGTGTTAAATTAACACCCAGTGTTTATATAGCGCCAATGGGAAGCATATAGACACTGACAGTGTTACTTTAACACTCTCAGAGTTTATTTAACACTGGTGATTTTGCTGTGTATGGTCAGTTACTCAATACAACACCAAAAGGGTTTGACAGTCAAATACCTAAATTCACAGAAAATCTCATCTCTGAAACAAAGAGGCAAATCATGTGCAATTTGGTAATTTGCATCACTTTACTTTGATGTCCTTATGTTAAATGCAAGGCTAAACCCCTAAGCTACACCCCTTATGATATTCACATTTGTTTGTTTTCCATCTCCATGTTCAAGCACTTATTCACCCAAATGTGATTCAACCAAATAATCAATAATGAAAACAAAATCTAACAGGAACAACGCATATCATTATTTCACATATTTGAACCACTGCTGACAGTCTATATTATAGAGACTTCCCATGGGAGATTGCAATTTTTTTTTACTAAAATCATGCCTTGAACACATGTTCCTTCTCATGGGGAAGGTGTATTTGGCTTCACTTTCAGCGTGCCTATTGGATGTTTCATTTGCCATTCTAGGTTTCCACCCCTTAACTATACGGTGCTTGCTCATCATCCAGACCTAGAGCCCTGACATGTTAAGCCATGTGTTACATCCCCCAGTATTAATGTATCAATGTCTATGTTTACCCTGGTTTGTGTTACCCTGGTTTGTGTTAGTGTTCTCTGTGCTGTGCTGTCCTGTTCTGTGTGTTTGTTCCCATTCAGTTTGTGTGTCCCCCACAGGTAGCGCAGATCAGTCCAATAACCACTTATCAATGACTCCTTCCTTAATCCGGATCCCCTGGTTCCAGTCATCCACAGCCATACCATCATTCCCTTCTGTTCTATATAATGTGCCATTTTGTATTTCTCACTGGTTAGGCTGCTTACGTGTGAGCTCTGGGTACTGGTCTGTATATTGTAGTGCTCTTCGAGTGAGAGCTTTGATTTGTTTATTAGAGCGTGTGTTTGATAGGCCTATTCAGTGCGTGGAAATTTTGCTTGTATGTAGTAGTAATCAGTCTTGTGCTTGTTCTGTGTATTCATTTGTTCTTTTTGTCTTTCCAGTGGGAAGGGGAACACTTGGGAGTGTTGAGCAAGCCGCCCATGGGCTTACATCACCCGTAGGGTAACTTCATTGTCTAAAATGCACCAGGTTAGATTTGGGCGGTTCACCACCTGTATTTAGGTTATGGCACCTTGATTGTGTGCCAGTTTAGTTTGTGTTTTGTTAGATAGTTGGGACAGGTTATATATTTCATTTCTTTGCTTTGGATCCGCTCAACCTCTTCTCTCAAACTATTATTTCACCATGGCTAAATAAAAGCCTTTGTTTGACGGTACCGTTCCATGTCCTTGCTTGCACCCAAACCCCATACCTCTTTCACTGGCCACACAGTGTCCTTGGGCAGTGGGTTGTGACATCCCTTCCCTCTCGGGGGAAGCAGTGCGCAACACCATGGTGTTGGATACACTGTTAGTGCCTTACTTTCAACCACTAGGGTTGCTGGAACTCAGAATACCCTCATACAAGACAATAGGCTCAGGCTTTAATTTAGTGAGTGTGGATTTTCCACACTGTTTGTTATCAGAGACTGTTTGAAGTGCTCAGTGCTTGATGCAGTGTGGTTCATCCTCTCACCTGAGCTTGTTCATGCTGTCATTGTATAACAATTTTAATGAATTTAGTTGTGGACTATATATATGTCATTCCTTGTCCTCTCCCTCTGTGAATATATGTCATTCCTTGTCCTCTCCCTAAGTGAACATGAGTTGTATACTTACCGTAATCTAAAAACGTATGGAATGTTTTCCTGACAAGGGTTTGAATCCAGATTACCTCAGGTGTCACGCAGAGGGAGAGAATTCCCCAGCACATTCCTGATTGTGGTGTTAAAAAAAGTGTTCCTTCCAGCCTGCCTGGATTTTGGCCTAGATTCCTGATTGAGCGAGCAATGTGACGAGAACCAGCATGGCATTGGATGGAAGACGCGTACCTTAACGATGTAGTCTGACTTGCAATTAACAAAATGTTTTAAACCTCTCATTCTGACCCAACCATCCAATTGTCACAGAAAAAAATTGAGACTCAGACCAGGTAACGTTTTTCAAATCTTCTACGGTCCAATTTTGGTGGGTCCCTGCAAAATGTAGCCTCAGTTTCCTGTTCTTAGTGGCACCTGGTGTGGTCTTCTGCTGTTGTAGCTCATCTGCTTCAAGGTTTGACATGTTGTGCATTCAGAGATGCTATTCTGCATGTCTTGCTAGTAACAAATGGTTATTTGAGTTACTGTTGCCTTTCTATCAGTTTGAACCAGTCTGGCCATTCTCCTCATTCAAGGAATTGTTGCCTGGAGAACTGCTGCTAACTGAATATTTTCTGTTATTCTCACCGTTCTCTGTAAACCCTAGAGATGGTTGTTTGGGAACATCCCAGTATATCAGCACTTTCAGATGGTAGGGTCAGAATTTGACATAAATAACATGAATTCATGGATCCATCCTGCCTTGTATCAACAGTTCAGGCTTGTGGTAGTGATGTAATGTTGTGGGAGATATTTGGGTACAAATTGAGCTTTGCGTAAATGCTACAGCCTAACTGATTATTGTTGCTGGCCACATACATCATTTTATGACTAAAGTGTACCATCTTCTAATGGCTCGTTAGAGGTCACAAAGCTCACATCATCTCACACTGGTTTCTTGAACATGATAATGAGTTAAATATACTGGCAAATGGCATCCAAAGTCAACAGATCTCAATCAAATCAAACACCTTTTGGGATGTGGTGGAATGGGAGATTCACATCATGGATATGCAGCGGACAAATCTGCAGCAACTGAGTGATGCAATAATGTCAATATGGACCAAAATCTCTGAGGGATGATTCCAGCACCTTGCTGAATATATGGCACATAGATTGAAGGCAGTTCTGAGTGCAAATGGAGGTCCAACCTGGTACTAGAAAGGTGTACCTAATAAAGTGGCCAGTGAGTGTATTTATATTTATGATATTTATTAAATCAAATTAGGAACATAAATATCACACTAAACATACAAATAATTTCCTCAGACACGATTTGTTCTCAATACTACATAAGCTGAATAAACTTACTCATTTGTTCTCTTGGTCAAGCTGCCTTTGGTTGTCTTATCCAATTTATTTAAGGAACTTTAAAGTAAGTCCTCAATACCTCTCTGTCCATATGTGTGATCATCAGTCATGCTAGCATCGACCATTCCCAGTAAACCTGTCCATGAATCCATTCATAGCAGCAAACATGGCATGGATTTCCCACACAGGCACGACCAATCGATGTCAGGCACTACCAATTGATTTTTGACCACATTTCAACTGGATTATTGGCAGAAGAGGCTGCCAATACAGCTCGTTGAGCCTGGGGATCAAGTTACATGTGATGTAGCTATATTTTGTTCAGTGTACTTTGGCTCAAACGTGTACAGTTGGATGAAAGTCGAAAGCAGCCATTGTTTTATGCAGCAAATTTGTTAAACTAATGTGCCCAATCAGAAGGACGGTGGGCGGGAATGCCATTTGGGTCTGGTATTGTAGTTCTCTACTGTAACGTCCAGCCCTAGTTGGGGCTGTTATATGGACTCCCTTATTTTGTTCTGTTAGGTCTCATGTGTATATGTCTGCTTTTGTTTTGGTATTGAGTGCATGCACGGTGGTTCTGTTTCGATGTTTGGTTTCTCATGTTCCCTTTTAGTTGCTTCCCAGTGTGTGATGTAATGGTTCCCCCTAGTGTCCCTTTTTCGCCTTGCCTTGTCTTGATTTCTCCCGGTGTGTTTTGTTTTGGGTTTATGTTCCCGCCCCTCACTTCCAGGTCTTGTCACATGTGTCTGTTCACCCAATAGATCACGGTTTCGTTAATTTCCATGTCCAGGTGTTTTACATTGTCGTCGTTAGTAAGTGTATTTAGGTTTAGAGTTTGGTCTTGTCTCTTGTCGTTCAATGTATCCTGTCACGTGTTCCTGTTGTTTCAGTACCTTTCTCTTTCGAGTTCGTTTAGCTCCACGTGGCAGTTTTGTTTTTTGAGTCCTGAGAATAAAAGTCATTGGATTATTGCAAACCCTTCGCGCCTGTCTCTCTCTCCATTTACAATAAGGAACCGTGACATCTACATACTGAAAAGAATCAGGCCACCATAACTATTTAGCATCATGTCTGATGGAAGCATCACAGAAAACATGCTTATACCTTAAAAAAACAAGGACAACCAAGGCAGTCCTTACCTGTAAGGCTTGTAGCTTAGTCAGTACAGGGACTGTTTTTTTTTAAACAGAATTTGGGTCCATATTATTTTTTCTATCGCGACAGTCCTTCCAATACATGAAATGAAAAAATACAAATGAATTTTCACCGCAAATTTTAAATCTGGCATTCTCTCTAGCTAAACATAAGTGAAATCTACAGGGCTAGCATCCTGTGTGGAAAATTGATGCAAATGCGGAAGTGCCTTAAACCTGCATTCTGTCTGAATTCCAGCTGGGGGCGACACATGCTGTTGCAAAAGGAGGTCTGTTTCTGTAAAGTCTGAGAAAATGAGCCACTTCTCACTTGATTTATTACCTCAGTAAACATTTTCATAATGGGTTTATGGTCTCAATCACTAGTTTTTAGTCTTCTACAATACAGAATGATGTTCCTGTTTTTAATTATGGTCTCAAAATTGGCGATAAAAAAGGGGGTGTTTCAGGGTGTGGCTATGTAGTGACTGTATCACCAAATAATTAGTTATTTCGGTTGTATGACAAGATACTCAAAGGAGTTGGCTGTTCAGTTTTTCCGGTAAGTAACGTTACATTTTGTTTTAATACTGTTTTTCGCCAAACCTTTTGTTAGACACCCTCTCATCTAAAATGGTCTAATCTGCACCCAAGATGGCTGCGCCGGTAACGGCAAACTCGATGACTCAAATCAGATCTCCACAAACCAATGGGTGACGTCACACATGTTCCGTCCAGTATTATATAGAAGTCAATGGTGAAACCCATATTGTCCTACACTGTAAAAAATATCTGTGAATAAACTGTAAAAAGTACTAGTAATCTGTTGCCAGTACATTTTCAATTATTCTACGGAAATTTCCTTCAACACAATAATAGGAAATACTTTATAAAAACAGTTGATAGCCATTACAAAGTAATATCTGCTCTGTGTGTTGACGGACATTTACTGTGTTTATAAAGTAGTTTCTGTTGTTGTCTTGAAGGAAATGTAGGTAAAATAATAGAAAAAGTACTGGTATATTTGTTAGGAGTACTTTTTACAGTTCTTTTATTGAACCATTTTTTACACTGTACAAATAGGTCTAGGAGAAGCTCACAGCACCCCGGGATCGCTGTACCGTGGTGTGCCCCTTTAAAAGCCGGGTCTGATACCTTTTGGCCATTTATCATAATTTCTGTCTTGTCAGATTTTAAATGCAAGAGGTTAGCTGTCATGTAATGTTTAAGCTGAAAGTGGAAGAACCATACCTGGTTAGGCAAGGTGCTGGATATTGGAGAAGAACACTTTAGATAATAAAAGGAAAAGCCACAAAATCTATGCTCCAATGCAAATAATTTATTCCAACAAATGTTTTGACATAAACATTTCAACCGACCTGCTGTATCCACCAGATTATAATGTCCAACAGTGCAGGTCAGAGTTATAAAGTTCTGTTAGACACATGCAGGTGATTGTAATTATGTCCATGATTTCCATAATCTTATTGGACAATTGAGGAATAAAAAAATCTAAACAAAACAATAGAAAATGTACACAGAAGCTTTCTACCACAGACCACATTAAATACAAAGAATGTTATATAGCTAGTAAAAAGAGAAGATTCACAGAAATGGTTTAAAGGTGCACTGTGGAGAATAACACAGAGTGAAAGCAGCTGGGACAATGAGTTCCTACACAATGTAACGATCACTCCCAAGGTGAAAGAACAATAATGTTTATTCTCTCAGGTTAGTGGTCAAAAAACAAGGCAGGAACAGATCATAGTGATGTTACCCGTGAACCCGCTGCTTCGAGGCATGTATCAAAAACATGAACCAATTTGGAATGAAGCTTTGTATTGGAGCTTGATTCATTTTGTGATAATCACGTGACCAGTGACGTCTGAAGCTTCATTTCACACGCACCCATGTGACTGCTTTGGAATTGAATTGAAAGCTTTAAAGTTGCACGACACCGGGCGCGCCTTTGTGGGTTGTTGCAGTAGCAGAGTCAACAGAGTTAGGAGAGTTAGTGATTAGAGAGATAAGTAAAATGTTCATAGCTTAGAAAGTTCATAGTGAGTAGAGAGTGTACAGTAGACAGTTCATTGCAAGTAAGTTGTTTATACTGTGTAGTAGTGATGGGCAAATTAAGCTTTGGTGAAGCACTGAACCACTTAGAAGAATTGGTTTGAAAATGGGTTCATTACTCAAAGCTTCAGTAACAGCGAAATACATCTAGTTCATGCACCTAGCCCCCCCCCCCACACACACACACACAGTGCAACATGTAGATACAATATACTAACAATGTGATATCATTCTTTTTACAAATGAAGACGGATTAATTTGTGTATTGTGTTATTGGTTATTGGGGAAAGAGTGCTTGGGAAAATATGGCACAAGTTGTGTACTTGTGTAACTATGACCAGGGGGTAGGTGGGATAGGGAACACTCAAAGATTTTTATTAAGCCTGTTTCTTTTTTTGCTCACTAACTATAGTTTGGCTACACTAATCATATAGGCTTATAATTATAATGTAGCCTAATGTTTTTATAAAGACTTGAGAAAGCCATTACTAGGCTGCTGATAGTTACAGTTCTATAACTCTTAGCCTAATATTCAATAATAATATTTAACAGCCAGCGCATCTTATCAGGAGCGATCAGAATAAAGTTTTCCCACATGTCAGACCGACCTCTCTTCCTAGATGCTTCCATAGTAATCAAAATAAATCGATAAGAACAAATTAATATTGGTCACTATAGAGGCTATATGACCCAAACACAATATTGTGCATTATGCTTTGAGCGGGCTAGAATTCAGATTCGAAACGATGGTGCCAGTTACAATGGCAGCACAGGTTTGCGTGTGCCGGTGGCTTAGCGAACCACTCAGGTGATTCATTCAGTGAATGAAGCAGTTGCTGCTTCGGACGACACATGTCACATGAATTTCGTACCAAAGCAGCCTTCAGAGCGGTGGTTCAAATGGAATTGTAGTTAATGGTTTGAACTCAATATAATCACAGAAATGTGTGTGCAATGTGCAATGTGTTCTTTCTTGATTTCCCTCCCAAATTGATGTATTTGTTAACAAACACAAGACACGTTCACAACCAAAATCCAAAAAGGCAATTACATTTTTATTTATGCAAGGTCCCAAATAGGCTTAGGTATTTATGTCATTATTTATTTATCCATGAATTCATACTCAAAATGTAGTAATCTTCGACTCAAAGACATTCATGGTTAATATCTGTGAAAACAGTTTGTGCCACAATGCTATCCTTAACTTTCACCACCAGATGTCCTCATAGAGTTCTGAAGCTTCGAGTACTGAACCTTTTTTCGATACAATTAGATTGAAACGCTTTACTGGATCAGACATCTTCAGTTCGCCATCACTAACAGATCAGGTACTGAGGATAATCCAAAACACAATACTGAATAAACAATGCACGGGTCAGGCCAGAATAACAATTCAAGAATAAATGCTCAGTAGAAAGACAAAAATGTACTTACAATACCCCGCGAAGAGGCAATGGTGTGTGTGTGCTTTATATACAGACTAGGTGAGAGCAGGTGTACAGAATTTAGGTGATTGAGTCCGGGTTATGGGAATTGTAGTTCTGAACAATCTAGGAAGGGGAAGATGTAGTTCTTAGGGAAGAGAAACTGGGAAACGTTACACACAAGGTCTGGTAAGAATGCTAGTCTGCATCTCAATACGCATAGTATGTATACTATATAGTATGCCAGACTATGATTAGTATGTCCCAAACCATAGTACACAAATATAGTATGTGAGAAGTCCCCGGATGGTCTACTTCTTCCGAGGGATTTTCAAAGTATGCAACCCTGCATGCTTTTTGTGCTGATATAACCCACAATCCTTTGCGACACCAAATAGGAGGGGTTTCGCGAAGCCGGTCCTTCTTTGGCAGTGTTTAAATGTAAGAATCCAAAACTTACTGTCATTACATGAGGTTTTTGTTATTGTACCAATATTAAATAAAGTTTAAATGAAATATGAACAGGTTGTGCCAAATGTTTAATGTTCAAACATAGCAGGCATCATTGCTCGTGGAAGTGGTCTAATTTTAGATGCAACGTTATGACGTGTTAGTATGTCCCAATGCTAGCATACTCTCACATACCCTTTTTGTTAGCATATACTATGGTTGGTGATGTGTTCAGTTCTGATGACAGAGGGAGGAAATAGGGTGATTCATTTCCATAAACTGGCCAGCAACCAATTACATTTTGCACCTAATAAGAGGTCTTCACAGGTCCACTAGACCCGAAGTTACGAGACCCGACCCACATTTGTAATTTGCAATTAGGTCAGACCCGGGTCGGGTCTGACCTTATTGCAACGGTTCTTGGGCATATGCGATTTAACAACTGGACCCGCTTATTAATTATGAAAAATGCTTACATTCAATTATTTTAAAAAAACTTAAATTACTCTGTCCATTTGTTTAAAACACATAGGTTTATCTTGTGTGCCTGCCTGGTAGCCGCTAGAAAGAGAGGAGCATGCGCAGTACTACTCAGTACGCACTGGGATAGGCTAATTGACAAAAAAATGGAGGGTCAGTCGAATAAGACCTTTTACACTGAAGTTAAAAGAAAGTTAGAAGAACGAGTACAAAGAAAAACAATTAAAGAAAGGAGTGTCGTCAGTATGGCAACATTTCAACTAGTAAACTTTCCAATCTGTCTTGTCTCTTTGTTGCACTATTACGCTATTGATAGCATTGCCTGTTGTGGCACAAAGGTTATGTTAATTGTTTCGGGCATGGCTCCGTTTGTCCAAAAAATCTTGGGTATTTTTCGGGTACAAGTCTATTTGTACACAGGTCCGTTCAGATCGGGTCTCAAATCTTGGCGGTTTAAATCGGGTAGGGTCTAAAAGACTTGGATTCATTTCGGTCCAATATTTTGGACTCGTGTAGACCTCTAGCACCTAATATTGCTAGCATTATGAGATTCCAACTTTTAATTTCTACTTTGTTTTAGCAACATGGTGCTTGCCACAGGAACCGGTTAAAAGATGAATAACTACTTTACAATCTTTCAAGGTGCACTGACAGCAGGCCCAGCTCCTCACAGACGGACAAGGCGGTCGCCAAGTGTGCCATGGGCACAGCCAAAATTTTAAAACTCTACGTCTGCTGTGTGGATTGTTTCCAGCATTCTGAAACAACTATATAAAATACCTTTTAATAAATTCCCTTTCTTACATGTCATGTCTCTAGAGCACTGGAATGTAAGCGGGGAATCGGCAATGTGTTAACTGAAGGCTAATCTGAAATAAGGATATCAAATGACCCCTCTTTCCCTTCGTCACATGCCACGCTCATCTCTATACCTGAACAGTGGTTGTTGGGGCTGAGTTAACTGTTAGCTACTCGGCAGGTAACATTGCAATGCAAGACCATGTCTAGCCAGGTGCACAGAGGATAGAAAGAAACATCTAAATACAGGCACTGTGTACTTGATTGTCTTGCAGACTCACTGTTCTAATATTAGAATGCTCTTACTACTGATTTGTGGTTATTTCACTCAGCTAGCTAGCTTCTCTGAAATGTATGCACCCTTAGCTAGCTACTGTAATTCAATCTGCCATCCCGAAATCTCACCTAGGGTGCCAAAATTCTGGAGGTGTGTATTCCCTGGCAATGCACAGTCTGGAGTGTGTTAATGCGCTTATAAAACGGTTGCCAACATTTTATTTGTGAAAATTAATGTTTTAATTATTATTTTTAGCGAAAGAAAATGGTCACGGGGTGTGCTGTTATCGTGAAACATTAACGTACCCCCCACCACTCCTGTTACAGTTGCCATGTTAGTACGCTACAAATCAAGTAGTTCCTATAAAACTGATAATTTAGATTGTTTATAACAAGGTCTGAACACTTATGTGCAGTATCATTTAATTTAAATGGCATTCGTTATCCAGTTTGCTTTAGTGTTGCATTTTTTATGCAATATATTAGTTGATACAGACTCCACTGTCAACATCAATCAGCCTGCTATAGCTGTAGCTAATGTACTGACAACACTATGGTTAACGCAGTCAAGCAAACATCTGTGCAGTTTTGCATTGCAAGCGCGTTTCTTTGAATTTTGTTTCTGGAGACATTTATATACATCCATCAAAAACCACACTGTGCAATCTTGTCTGGAAACGAAACGTTATGAATACGGGCAGACTTCCATTTATTATGCAGGTGCTCTCATTAACAGGCTATAATTAATAAAACGATTAATTTTGTATTTGTTCCCGGTTATTGGATAGTAAAATACTTTAGTATTTGTACTAACCGCTGTACTGCAGTAACGTTGTAGTCTTAGTATTTGACCAACTGTTAGCCTATATTTTGTATGTGGTTTCAAGGATTATTACTGTCTGCAAAAAAGTGTTATACTACTCTGCGGCTGGAAGTAGATGGTAGTTTCCAAAATATCAACGTATTTAGAAATGGTCATATCTAAAAAGTGGATCCTTTAATCTAGATTTTTCTTTGCTGTCATTTATACATTTGGATCTGATGAGTTAAGAGAGAAAAATGAATGAATTAATTAAGCATAGGTAAATGCGAAAACTAATTTCTACTAGTATTGTGTTTGCTTGTGTTTTTGTTTGCACGTGTGGTTAAAATACCTTGTTCTGTACATCACCTTGGAAAAATGTACTCATTGCAACATCCATTATAAGGTTTGCACGGAACGTCAGTGTTTATCCCTAAATCTTTTATAAACTGTTCACTTGACAAGTCGTGTGCTGTCAAATTGCGGGATTCATTTCAGTCGCGTTTAAAAAATAAAACATATGACAGCTATAGAAATAAAATATATATTTTTTTAACATAATCGCGTTCATCATCAGAAAAATTTAGTTAATTTAATTTGCATTGTTATTACAAATAATAATAGCACACATAAAATGTAATTAAACACATGCAACCCCCCAGCAACGGATCGTCTGAACCCCGAATGTCTGGTGACCCTCCCGCATTCACTAATATTAGGATGATTTCAACAAGAGATCATTCAATTTACTAACAACGTGTAGGAAAACAATTGTAGGTTATAGCCTATGCCTCAACAATTTACAGAAAATATCAATAAAACAAAGGGAGAACAATACTATCAGGCAACTTGTAAGTCTTATAGGCTACAAACACCTGTTTTCATAGAGAAGTAGCCTTTAAATTCGCCAGTAGAATGGGGTACGCTATCGTAATTTCTCTTTTTTTTATAATAAAGCTGTCAACTGTAGGCTATTTCTTGATATTTTAAAATATGAAAAAAGCGGTCTAGGGATTGATGGATAAACAACCCAACCCGTGATATGGGGAAAACCCAGAGTGTGTAATGTGAGTGGTAGGTCAGACATTAGGCTAACAAGCCAGCCACCGGTGAATTGACCGATATTGACATGACAGCCACTAGCTAGCTATTGCTTCGTCACGAAAAAACACTTTATTACAAAAAAGATTAGATGACTTAAAACCTGTGGCTGGTTAGCATGTCTACATCAGTGAATGTGTTTTTATGGTAAGTGAATGTTTAAATCGCTTTTATTTTTTAGATGGTCTTATTTGGAGGTTGGTGTTGAGATTTGAAGCGAGAGGAATTTTCCGCCATGTTTTTTATTTTGTTCAGCTCCTCAGGGGGGCGTAGTGATACTTTTTGATTACATACTACAGCACTTCAGTGAAAAGGCAACATCCTACAGTGCGGATATCAATCGGCTTGGAATGCAATTTTAGCCAATCAAATTGCAGATATCGCCGGACCCGTTTTATAAATATTTTTAATCATCAATGCATTAAGAATAATAGGACACTTAAAAAAAAAGACGCTTGGGCTTGCTTGTACTTATGAATGCTATCTTACAAGAGTGGCATTTCATCTTTACGTTTCTAGTGACACATATCAGGGTTTAGGAATATTCAGTATACCAAGGGTCAACATTTTCAGGGTTATTTTTTACTTTTAATGTGTATCACTGTCAACTGTACATCTTAAAAGTTCTCCGAAATTACGTTTTCAGGAAACTAATTTGAAAACAAATAAATGTGGGGTCTTTTTACATTGCTGCACGTTTTGCTCTTAGGCTATATTCATCATTCTATTATGTTATTCATCCACCTGCAAATTTCGTTTCTAGGATTCATGCGAGAACATCCCACACATTCCATAGTTTTCGAAATTATTTTGCAACATTCACAGTTAACGTTAGGGTTACAGTTAGGCATGAGAATACTAACGGATAAGGTTAGGCATGAAGTTACAAAAGGTTAAGGTTAGATATGACGTTACTGAGGTAAGGGTTAGGATTAAGGTTAGGGTTATATTACAAATAAATATCACACTCGCCTGTCTGCTTAATGCTTGAATGGAGAACAAAACACACGTGTCCATCTGGACTTGAACCTGCGAACACCGGCATTAAATTCACAGATCTATACACCCGTCCACCGTCCCCCGCCCTAGGTCTACTCTACTTACATGCTAGGTCATGGTCGTCATTAGTTCATATTTTATGTTATTTAGTTGTTAAATTTAGTTCCCTACGAACGTAATTGACCATCTCATACATTCATATTTCAGATATTTCGGTTTTGCAAAATAGTTCCCTCAGAACGTATGTATTTCATGCTATTTTGGGCTCATCACTGTATCTAGGGATGTTCTCAGTGCATGATGGAAATCATCCATTATGTGCTCCATTGTGGTAGGAATGGTTTTATTGTAGTAGCTGGGAGGACGTCAACAATTGTTCAGGGAGGGGAGGAATTTAAAAGGTGGCTAAAATAAAATATATGTTAAGCTTAAGGGTAGACGCAGTAATTTATGAATAATGTTTGTCTGTAGTCTGTAAAGAGTTGCAATAATAAAATAATTGAAGGTGTATTTTGCCTTAGACATGGTGCAGACTGAGTACTTCAAAAGAGGAACATTCAATAGCAGTCCAGTCTCATGAATGAAAGCTCCATCTTTTCCTGATTTCTGCCTGTTTATAACTCATGAGCTATTCCTAATTTAGAGAAACATACACTTTCAGCAGAAGTCAGGCCTCCACCAAACTCAAAACACATCTATCTTACTGTCAGAAATGAGTACATTTAGGAGTATTCAGTCAGCCAAGTCTGAGAAATTGTTTAGGGCTTTAAGCTGAGATATGATGTCTGTAAGCTAATTGAGATAAGCAAGGCAAAATCTGGCAGATGGTGTTCTGGTAATGCTTTTTAGAAAAGACTGTCAGAATAGAATGTATGTAGGAGAACTGGGGGATGACAAGTGGTGATTGAAGGCATTGAACCTGTTGGTTAGCCAGAGCTCTGGTGGGTTAGCGTTTGTGGTTATATTTCCCCTTGCCTTTTTCACCAGCCTGCCTACACTCTGACTCCCGTGGACAGGGGATGGAACAGGCAATGGTCAGGACAAGCACCTTACTTGGGCTGGTGGTATAGGCCAGTTTCATTTTTCATCAGTGCCTTGAGTGTCAATTCACAGCCTTGAAGAGCATTTAGCATGCTCTCCTTGTCCAGTTAAAACAGAAGCCTCAGACGCAGTGTGCATCCTTAATGACTTTGAGCCATCAAGCGTTTATTTAGCATGTAGATCTCTATTGAGTTTGATAACCATACCTTTAGTCTTAAGGTTCTTGGTCCGAATGTAACTTTAGGGAAAAAGACTTAATTAAGATGTTATTATTTTATTCATGAACATGCATAGTCTTCGTGGAACACTTATATCGAGTCATTTGTACACCCTCCCTTTAACAAGATACCAGCCCTGGATTATCCCCTATAATGTTTGATGAGAATTGAGAAATATAGGAAGGGAATAATGTTTGCTGCAAAGAAAAAGTATATATATACTATATATAAATATATTCTCCCTGTCCTTCTTTAACATTTCATTAATAAGTCTACATGTCTGCACTGTCTACTATTAGGAGGGCGTGTAATTTGTTGTCATTACTTTTCTGAGCTACCAAAAAGTTTTTTTATCCTTAAAAAGTGTCTTAAGTGGATGTTGTTGATATATCTTTTTATTGCATCAGCATATACAGACCAAGGTTTGCAAAATACCTAAAAGTTTCATATAACTCTGAAATATTTGTACTATCACTTTCTCAAAGTATAACAATGGTTTCATACAAGTTTCACACAAAAGATCTACTACAGGAACATAACACATTTTATTGTCATATCCTAAACTATACAATGTTGCATTATACCCAAACTATTATTTAGTTGGAGTCTAAATTAGTTGTTGCTTAATTAGTTTAACTTAAAAACATTAGTCATATTTCATTTGGGGGTTTTCTGACACATGTTGGATGACTGAAAGTGTTTAGCCTGTGTCAACTCATAGTTATACATCAGTGAAACAGAATCTCATGGTCACTTTAAAGATCTCAAAGACTCGGCTGAACTTGAAAAAGTATAGAATATAATTAGCAGAATTAGCATATTTCATCTGACCAATAAAAGAAGTGTTTGTGATGCAAAAAAAGTCAACCTTCAAATAATTATGTTCAGTTATGCACTCAATCCTTTTGCAGAAATGAGTGCTTCAATGCGGCGTGGCATGGAGGCAATCAGCCTGTGGCACTGATGAGGTGTGATGGAGGCCCAGGATGCTTCGATAGCAGCCTTAAGCTCATACAGAGTGTTGGGTCTTGCATCTCTCAACTTCCTCTTCACAATATCCCACAGATTCTCTAAGGGGTTCAGGTCAGGAGAGTTGGCAGGCCAATTGAGCACAGTAATAACATGGTCAGTTAACCATTTACCAGTGGTTTTGGCACTGTGAGCAGGTGCCAGGTCGTGCTGAAAAATGAAATCTTCATCTCCATGAAGCTTTTCAGCAGATGGAAGCATGAAATGCTCCAAAATCTCCTGATAGCTAGCTGCATTGACCCTGCCCTTGATAAAACACAGTGGACCAACACCAGCAGCTGACATGACACCTTCTGGACAGCAGTCAGGTCGGCAGTCTTACCCATGATTGCGGTTTTGAGTAATGAAACAGGCTGGGAGTTTTTAAAAGCCTCAGGAATCTTTTGCAGGTGTTTAGAGTTAATTAGTTGATTCTGATGATCTTTTCATGATATGCTAATTCTTTGAGATTTTGGGTTTTCATGAGCTGTATGCCAAAATCATCAGTATTAAAACAATAAATGACCTGAAATATTTCAGTTGGTGTGCAATGAATCTAAAATATATGAAAGTTTAATTTTTACCATTACATTATGGAAAATAATGAACTTTATCACAATATGCTAATTTTTTTAGAAGGACCTGTACATGCAAAGTGAGCCAATGAAAATTGCCTTAGGAATTACCCACACTTTTCTAATGGGCTCTGTTTCATTGATTTTTCCAGACTTTCCAAGAATTGGGTTAGAAATATGTGGAACCAGAATAAAACATAATAATCATGATCAAATAGTTAAGGGAGATCAACTACAAGCACTAAGTTTTTGAAGAAGGCCAAAGGTATGTATGGGGGAACGTCCCCTTTAACATTTTTAAACCATATTTTGGCTCAGCGCTAAACAAGCATATGGTGCCATGTGGTGTTTTTGAACATTCTCCTCAAAATGCAGGGAAATCATATAAATGTTTCCCTATAAAGTCTTAGGCATCTATTTGGATTTGCATGATGTGTCACAGAGGCCACATGGGCGCTTTCTAAAAACTCTGCTCATGCTCTGCAGCTCTACCAGGGATTGCTTCAACAGCGACAACAGCTGTTTCCCTGTATGTCAGTGCCTAGCTAGGTAATGTGCCTCTAAACTTGATGGGGCAGAACTACTTGCTCCATTCCGTTATGTTGCAATAGACTTGAGAATCTGAGGTGAGGGAAGGGGGATTTTAATCAAAGGAGCAATGGAGAATTTTGGATGAAACTAATCACCGGCCACTTCATTAGGTACACCTGTTCAACTGCTCGTTACCACAAATGTCTAATCAGCAATCATTAGGCAGCAAGACAATGCATTTTGGCATGTAGCCATGGTCAAGACAATGTCCAACTCATTACAAAACCAAGGTCTGCAGAAGAGCATCTCTGAATGCACGTCGAACCTTGAAGCAGCAGAAGACCACACTGGGTTCCACTACTGTCAGCTTAGAACAGGAAACTGAGACTATAATTTGCACGAGTCCACCAAAAATGAACAAAAGAACATTGGAAAAATTTGCCTGGTCTGATAAGTCTCGATTTCAGCTGCAACATTTATATGGTAGGGTCAGAATTTGTTGTGAACAACATGAAAATCTTGTATCAACATTTCAGGCTGGTGGTGGTGGTGTAATGGTTTGGGGGATTTATGTCTTTGCAAGCTTTGGGCACCTTACTACAAATTGAGCCTACCTGAGTATTGTTCCTGACCATACTCCACCCCTTTATGACCACAGTGTACCCATTTTCTAATGGCTACTTCCAGCAGGATAACGTGCCATGTCACAAAGCTCACATTAACTCAAACTGGTTTCTTGAACATGACATTGAGTTTACTGTACTCAAAGTCACCAGATCGCAATCCAATCAAGTACCTTTGGGATGTGGTGGAACGAGAGATTTACATCATGGATGTGCAGCCGACAAATCTGTAGCAACTGCGTGACGCAATAATGTCAATATGGACCAAAATCTCAGGGGAATGATTCCAGCACCTTGTTGAATCTATGTCACAAAGAATTAAGGCAGTTCTGAAGGCGAAAGGAGGTCCAACCCAGGACTAGCAAGGTGTACCTAATGATGTGGCCAGTGAGTGTATATAGTGCACAATGCTTACTTTGGGAAGTCATGTTCAAGAAGTTACCCCTTTATACCTTTCAGTTTAACTACTGACCATGATTTGATTGCAGATCAGTAATGATTTTTCATTTTCATGCAGGTAATGATATATTCAAATATACTTTTTTCTCAATGTCTTTATCAATACCGTATCATACACATTACACCAAGAACTTGACTGTGTGTTATATGTTTCTTTTGATCAAGCACACATTTTTTTGGAATCACAAGGAGTTTTCAAAAGCTTGGCACAAAGGAAAAGATGCAAGGTAATTCAATAATAAATGAAAAACCATGTGCTGTAGGCATAGAACGATGGTGGCCTTTCATCCCAGAGCTTTACCCGCTTCGCTTTGTATATGTTCTAAATGGCAACCTGTTCCCTGTATTAGTGCACTACTTTTGTCTAGGCTCCATAATGAATGCACTACATAGGGAACAGGGTGTGATTTGGGACATGCAGGGACTTTGTTACATTTACATTTTGATGAGTTCTCATCTAATTTATTCCCATACCTGGTGTCTGTATAATAGATATATGGAGGTTTTAAAGAATATGTGTAGAACGCAGTGTGCTATTTGTCAAAATCTGTTTTTTTCTGAAGCTCTATTAAAAATCTTGGCCTGCTTATTTTCCTTCCTGAGTCAATACCCAGTCTAATGCATGTGTATTGATTGACACTATTTTTGTTTCATCACCAGAAAAAGTTTTGGAAATCCATTTTCAACATACACATCAGCAGGGATGCATGAGATATGCATACATAGGTTAATGTTGGTTCACTTTTTTGCTGTGGCTTCTCTATTTGTTTATTGTAAACTTTTAATGATTCTGAAAAGTACACACTGCACGTCCTTTTCAAACACATGTATTTTTGTCTAAATTTATTACATATTTAAAATGTTTATGGAGTACTACAGTGCATCCATTTTATGTAGTTATTTTAACAACAGTAACATAATTTTTACATTTACTAGCTTACTGCTAATAACTCATATTTCCACATCATATTTATGTTTTCCCAATGACACATGCACTTTTCATATATTGTTATTTGTATAGTGAATTAAGCTGAAGTTTTGATATACAATTGGGATTCATCTATTTCCAACAGACAAATATAATGTATAGTACATTAAAAAAAAGAAACATTGAGGAGGTATTACAAATACAAATAGCAAAGACCTGAGGTTTTATTGTATGCAGTGCATACTGAACATCACAGATAACAAATTTGAACATGAAGGCCTATTTGATGCTGATGTAATGGCAGTACAAAGAAATACCACTAACCAGGTTTCTTTCTGATGATTTACCTAACGCATAAAAACGGAATGACCGTGTTGATGGAAACAGGATATATAGAAGAATTTTATGAATGTCGACAAACAATTGCTTTGTTGAGCATAGTGGTGTATTTTGTGTCTGTAAAATGTATTATGCAAGGAAGGGTGTGGAAAATAACATGTTGTTAGAATTACCATCATATGTCATGCAGATTCAAAAACAACTGCAGGGGCTTTCAGAATTGTTGTCCTCCTTGGTAAACTTGGGCACTAACATCTATGAAAAAACTGCCCTTGTTTTATGTCAGCTTGATCTTACACTAAATAATATATGAGAAATCTAACATTTAACTGAGGAAAATGTGTTAAAGAAAATAATATACATATTGTTGTCAATAGTGTTTTGATTATTGGCACCTCTATTTTATATATACTTGACCTCCTCCTTCAAAGATAACATCCCTTTTCCTATGATGTTTGAGGTAGAGAACACATATGTAGGGATGTCAGACCATTCATTCATGCAGCTTCACTCCTGATATTTCAGTCCTTGTTCTCGTAGACCTACATTTTGATTCCCTCTCATTCAGCCCAATGAGTTTCAAATGCATCTGTGCAGCATGGCAACTATTAACCTTGTCCATGCATGGACCATGCGACTGTACATTTACCAAAGTTGTAAGCAGTGCTGATCCTGGAGCTCCCCCTACTGGCACGAAAAGGATCCGGCGTTTGGGTTGACCGGTCTACTGATGCCACTGTTCGTCTTCCCACACCCTCTCATCGGTAGTGATGTAATACACCTGTGCCACACTGATAGTATATTCCATCCTGCTGAAGAGGTGTTGTGGGAAATTGTTCTGTGTATACATAGTCATGTTCTGTATGTCTCCTGCTTTGCATATTTAGCCTACTAGGCAGTTAGATAGTTTATGTTACCTTACTCTGTAATTTCTTCCTCAGACTGTTATCTCAGGTTGTTAACACCTGTGGGTATTTTGGTGTTATACTGGGTTTGTCTGTTGCCCTTAAATGGTTAGCCTGGAGTTTTTTTTTCATTCATCAGAGTGTTTTTAAATAAAGATCAGAACGCCAACCACCTGCATTTGACTCCTCTATTCCACACAATGTGACAGAATATCCCACCAGCTATGGCGGCAGCAGAACCAGTGTGGAAGAGAGAATACACCAGCACCACACTATGCTGGCAGACAAGGGAGCAGCTCCTAATCATGTGCTGCAGAGCATCACCCAAATAGACCAGCGGCTGAATACCATTAGTCCCAACCAGGCTGCGCCCAACGACCCTGGCGCAGCTATCAGAGGTCTCGAGGAGGTTCCACCTGGGCTGACAGTTCGTCTTGGCCTACCGAAGGACTACAACAGAACCGCATCCCAGTGTCAAGGGTTCCTGCTTCAATTTGGGCTATATTTCGACCCCACAGCCCAGGTAGCTGTGGGTCGGGAAAAGGTTTCAGCGCTGATTACTTTTCTCTCCGGGCACACCTTGGAATGGGCCAACACGGTTTAGAGACATCAGAATCCGGTGATTCACAACTATGAGGCATTCACCCATCTCTTTCCTTCTGTTTGACCACCATCCAGAGGGCCGAGATGTGGGTGAACACCTCTATCATCTTTGCCAGGAAAAGAGGACGGCACGGGAGTACACCCTGGAATTTCGTACACTGGCTGTTGGCTCCGAGGGGAATGATAGAGCCTGAAACGACCACTTCCGGTGTGGCCTGCGGGAGGCTTGCTGTGACAACACTATGGCGTTTGACCAACTGGTTAACATGGCGATCCGACTGGACAGCCTCCTGCAGGCATGTGGGCACACACCGGAAATAACACCACAGTTCCACTTGGGCCTGTGGATAGTTCTGAGGCCATGCCTATGGAGGTGGGCAACACAGGGTTCCGAGGTGGACATGGGATCTGACAGGCATTGGGAGCCATGGTCCTTCTATGGCAAAAAGGAACATGTTGCAGCGACTTGCTAACTGCACCTGTCGGTGTGTTCTGGTCTTGCTGAGTGCCACCACGGTGGAGAGTCCCAAAAGTGCCTCTGATACTCCCATTCCAATTGAATATTCAGACCTAGTACATGTCTTCTCAAAAGATAAGGCATCCAAATTACCACTGCATCGGCCATGGGATTGTGCCATTGACCTCCGACCAGGAGCTGTACTGCCACGGAGTGATGTAAATCCCTTGTCGTACACTGAAACAGAAGCTATGGAGCAGTATGTTTCTGAGTCACTATGACACAGTTATATACGCTCCTCCTCTTCACCTGCATCTTCCAGTTTCTTTTTTGTAAAGAAAAAAGACTCGGGTAGGCACCCATGCATAGATAATCATGCCCTAAATGACATTACCGTTTGGTATACTTTTCGCAATGGTCTAGCTCACCGGCAAAGCTCTGTCTCTGTGCATTTTTCTGGAGGCAGTTGACGTCTGCCAAATGGAACTATAATGTCAGTGGAGTCGGGAGTTGCTGGCTATTGTCAATGCTCTAAAGTCATGGAGGCACTGGCTGGAGGGGACGTTTTTTGGATTGACCACCGTAACCTGGAGTATATTTGGTCAGCGACGAGGCTGAATCCGTACCAGGTCAGGTGGTCTATGTTTTTGAACCATTTTACCTATACTCTATCCTACATTACAGGCAGCAAGAATGTTAAGGCAGATGCCCTTTCACGCCAACTTGAGTGCCCAGTAGATGTCAGTCCCATTATTCCTGAGTTGTGTATTTTGGCACAAGTTTTGTGTGATTTGGATGCTAAGGTTCAACAGGCATTGCACATGGACCCAGCTCCTGCGTGGTGTCCTATTGGGTGTTGTCACATCCAGCCCAGTGAAGGCTGTGATCAGGCCTTTATGGACCTTTTTTGTGTGTAGTTGCTCCCCTGTGTGTCCTGACTCTTGGTTGCTTCCTCTTGTGTGATGCTTTAGTTCCCCCTGGTGTCCTTTTCGTGTCTAGCATGTGATTCTGTTTTCCCATAGTTCCTTTCAGTGTTTGATTATGTTCCCAGGTGTTTTGTATTAGTCCCTATTTGCTTTAGTATTTAACCCCAGTGTTTCATTCTCCCTCTGTCATTCATTGTTTCTGTACAGGTATGTGGGTACTTTTGTTCTTTGTAGTGAATGTCTTTAGTTTATTCAGATGTTTGTGTTCCTTAGTCTTGTTCTTGATGTCATGTTTGTTTAGTTCCTCATGTTTGTTCTTGTGTTTGTTTCTGTACAGTTCTCCCTTGTTGTGTGAATAAATGTTTGATAAAGACGCACCTGCCTCCAATCCCTAGCCAAACTGCGACAGAATGAACAACCTTCAAATGGAGACAGCGCCTTCACCTGGTTTCCAGGCTAGCAGTCATGTTCAGGGTAGGAGTTCTCTGATTAGGACCCCCCGTCTGACTATCAGCCCCTCTAGCTCCCAGGTTAGCTATGTTAGCCCCGTTAGCTCACAGGCTAGCAGGTCCCCTAGCATAGAGGCTAGCCCTACTAGCACACAGGCTAGCCGTGTTAGCCCCACTAGCTTCCAGGCTAGATGCCCCAGCTCACCTGTTTGTCCCCCTCATAGTCAGGTCCAGGGTAGGAGTTCCCAGATTAGGGCCCCCCGTCTGACTATGAGCATCCCTAGCTCTCAGGTTCAGGGCAGTGGTCCGTCATGCAGGGCCCCCCGTCTGAGTACTAGTCCCCCTCGCTCACAGGCTAGTTTTGTCCCCAGCTCTCAGGCTGTTTGTTTCTCTGGCTCTCAGGCCAGTTCCCCTAGGCCCTCTGTGTTTGCCACTAGGGTTTCTGTTATTGCCCTTAGTGGTTCTGCCCCAGTTAGGGCACCTGTTTCGGCCCCATTTAGGGCCCCAGTTAGGGCCCCAGTTAGGGCCCCTGTTACTGCCCCTGTTACTGCCCCTGTTATTGGCCCCAGGGCCCTAGTTATCTCCCCTAGACCTTCCCTACTGTCCCACATTAGGGATCCTATGCCCCGTCTAGGGAGGTTTAGAGCCGCAGTCCCCGTTTATAGGACCTCCTGTCCCGTGGAGGTTGGCCGTCTCCCCGAGAAATTTTTCGGGGGGGCTGTGTGGGACGGCAAGAGCCGACTCCTACAGACTGCCTTCTGCCAGAGCCTCCGGCAGCAGTCTGCCCACCGCCTGGGCCCCTCCTTACCATCGACCTGGAGGTCCTACTCCTCCCTCCGCCACCGGGGTTTGGCGATGACGCCTCCTGGGAGGAGTCGGGACCCCCGTCTCAGCCGCCGCTGTCGTCCGGACCCCCGTCTCAGCCGCCGCTGATGCCCGGACCCCCATCGCTGACGCCCGGATCCCCGTCCGGACCCCCGTCGCTGACGCCATCTCCGGACCTCCCAGACACCCTGCCGCACTGGCCACCTGAGCTGCCTTTCCTCGGGCCGCCTGAGCTGCCTTTGCCCGTGCCGCCTGAACTGCCTTTGCCCGGGCTGCCTGAACTGCCATTTCCCGGGCCCCCTGAACTCCCCGTGCCAGTGCCTGCCCCTGTCCCAATGCCATTCCATGCCACTGTCCCAGTGCCATTCCCTGCCACTGTCCCAGTGCCATTCCCTGCCACTGTCCCAGTGTCATTCTCTGTCCCTCCAGACCCAGGGCCCCTCTCTGTCCCTCCAGACCCAGGGCCCCCCTCTGTCCCTCCTGACCCCCGGGCCCCCCTCTGTCCCTCCTGACCCCGGGCCTCCCTCTGTCCCTCCTGACCCCAGGCCGCCCTGTGTTCCCCCTGACCCCGGGCCCCCTGCCCTTCTTGCCCTGGTCCCCCTTGTTTGGCCCACCCCGTTGTTGTGGGCCTTGTGAGGGGGCTCTGTCCAGCCCAGTGAGGGCTGTGATCAGGCATTTATGGACCTTTTTTGTGTGTAGTTGCTCCCCTGTGTGTCCTGACTCTTGGTTGCTTCCTCTTGTGTGATGCTTTAGTTCCCCCTGGTGTCCTTTTCGTGTCTAGCATATGATTCTGTTTTCCCATAGTTCCTTTCAGTGTTTGATTATGTTCCCAGGTGTTTTGTATTAGTCCCCATTTGCTTTAGTATTTAACCCCAGTGTTTCATTCTCCCTCTGTCATTCATTGTTTCTGTACAGGTATGTGGGTACTTTTGTTCTTTGTAGTGAATGTCTTTAGTTTATTCAGATGTTAGTGTTCCTTAGTCTTGTTCTTGATGTCATGTTTAATATGGTTTGTTTAGTTCCTCATGTTTGTTCTTGTGTTTGTTTCTGTACAGTTCTCTATTGTTGTGTGAATAAATGTTTGATGAAGACGCACCTGCCTCCAATCCCTAGCCAAACTGCGACAGGTGTCAGTACGTCCTGGTCTCACTGAGAGACAAACTCATCTGCTGGGCTCATACGGTGCCCTTCTCTGGTTATCCTGGTATCGGCCGTACGACCAGCTGTCTGGAGGGCAAATACTGGTGGCCTACCTTAGCTAATGTTGTGAAAGTTAATCTCTCCTTCTGTTCGAATTGTGCCCAATGTGCCGAAGCACCTTCCTGCAGGGAAATGACAGCCTCTTCCTGCTCCACAATGACCATGTTCACAACTGGCAATTGATTATATCACTGATCTCCCTCCTTCTGACGGTAGTACTGCGTTCTTGGTGGTTGTGGACAGATTCTCTAACGCTTGTTGCTTCCTCCCTTTTCCCTGGGTGCCTACTGCCCTGTAAACTACAGAGGCCATTTTTATGCATGTCTTCCCCCACTACAGGGTCCCAGAGGGCATTTTATCTGACCGTGGCACGCATTTAGAAAGCCTTTATGGACAGGTTGGTGGTTACGGTCAGTCTTATGTCCGGGTACCATCCGGAGTAAAATGGGCAGGTCGAACGGGTCAATCAGGAAGTAGGTAGATTCCTCAGATCGTATTGCTGGGACCGGTCGGGGGAGTGGGCCAGTTTCCTACCATGGGCAGGGTACGCTCAGAATTCTTTGTGCCATACATCCACCAAGCTCACTCCCTTCCAATGTGTATTGGGATTTCAGCCAGTGCTGTTCCCTTGGCACCCGAGCCAGACCCAGGCCCCCATGGTGGACGATTGTTTCCGGTGTGCTGAGGAGACTTGTCCATCTGCAGCATGCCGTTCGTCATCAAAAATTCCATGCGGTCTCCCCTACCGGAAACTTGCGCTGCGGTTTGTGGGGCCATTAAAAGTCCTTGGGAAAGTTACTGAGGTGTCATTCAGGTTGTGTTTGCCACCCTCCATGTGTTGCCACCCTGTGTTTCATGTCTCTCTCCTCAGGCCGATGGTGGAAGGCCCTCTCCATGAGGCCGGGGTGCTGGAGACCCTCCCTCCGCCATTGGAGGTCGGGGGTGACCTGGTCTATGCTGTGAGGTCCATTCTCGATTTTGAGATGGTGCGGGATGGTCCTTAGTACCTCGTGGATTGGGAGGTGTACGGTCCTGAGGAGCAGTGCTGGGTCCCGGCCAGGGATGTGTTGGACCCTTCTCTTCAATGCGACTTCCACCTGTGGTGGACGGATCGCCCGGTGCCGCACCCTCTAGTGTTGTCCCCTAGGCCAGTGTAAGCTGTACTGGTAGTATACTTCAAGAGTCTGGACACATTTAATATTAGTAATATTTCCATAATCAATGACAACGATAGGGATGATTTCTAACAAGAATGCCTCTGATAGGATGCTCAACTAAGGTTTGAAAAGACACAGTCAAATCTGATTTGTTTATTTGCCCTTGTTTAATTCCTAAATAGATCGGAAGGAAAGTATTAACCTGTTCATCCCCAGGGGACCCGGTACCGGGACCTTCTCACGCACGTCACATACATTGGTTAATTATATATTGTAAACATGTGCGAAACCCGTCATGTTATATACTGCTAGAATGACAAGGATCTCATCTGTAAATCTATCCAAACTGTTTTTGCCAAAAGCAAATAATATAGATACATGGATTGCATAAACTCACAACAACAAAATTGACTATCGCATTTTCGGCACTGCTGATGCGACATATATGTGATCAATAAACAAACATTTCTCAACATAGCTACGAAAGGAATATAGCAATCGAAAGCCACTATTCAGCCATTCACAAAGATGCCAAGCTTTGTGTTCTAGCTCTAACAGCCAGGAAACAGTCCAGCAATATATCAGCAAAAACTATTTAACATTTTAAAATCAATACAACAACTTTTCCCTATATTGTTTGATTTTGTATTGTAAAACGTGGTTTCTGGTCAACTAATTCCACTTGGCAAGTTATTTCAATGCCTTATAGACATTCTGGATTAGTTTAGGCTTCTATACATTGTGCATAATACATAATCACACTGGTTTGAACTTGAACTGCCTGTCGACGCTCAAAGCACAACATAAGGTTTCTCTACCCATCTACTGAAATAATGAAGTAACACATCATCCTAAGCTGTTTTTCACTCTGTTCTGGTGAGAAAGACCTTTCCATAGAGAGGTCACATATTAAAATCGACCAACCAGATCCGGACATATTTAAACCCGTATCTGTAAAAAGTAAGTTATCTGTTTTGTTCAGTTACGCACGCTTTGCGCATTGTGGTTGTAGTGCTCTCGGTTTATGACGGATTACAACATAATTTCTCAACATGGCAGGTTCTAGCAAGAAATATTCAGTTACAGAGGCTTTGCTTCTACTAGCAAAGGAAAATTGCACTGTAAATATTCTCCCTGACTGAGACTCTGACGATTCCATTGGAGTTACATGACGAACCATTTAGAAAAAAACATGAAACAACATGAAACAACGGAGCACCTGTACACCCCAAATGCCGCATCAAAAGTGTATGTAAGTATATGTTAAGTTGTTATTTCATTGTATTTATTATGTCCTTACATGACCATGTTATTATTTATTACTTCAAATACTGTTTTACTGGTGTATTGTATGAGCACATAACTAGTTAGCCGCTAAGCTAAGCAATGGGCTTTCCTGCATAATGATCATATTATGATTTGTTATGCTACCGGTTCCACACAAAAGCCTATACACTAAGTGAACACATTTATTACTGAATTATTTTTACATTTAGTCAAAATAACATGCAATATGTTTGTTTTATTCATATAAATAAATAGGTAAGTAAATTCGGATGATGCATGTTTTAATACCACGTAACTTAGTGTAATACTACAGCTGGTGTATTGTATCAATACAGAAACATTTGCCACACTTCTAGCTGAGTGAAATCCTTTGTTTACGAAGCTAGACATGTAATAACGATGCTAGGCCTGTAATGACAATGCTAAGGCCTGTAATAACCTAGTTGTTTTATAGTGTAACAACAAACAGTGTCTCCACTAATACTAAAGGTGTATTGTATGAATTGAAAAATAGTTGCCACGCTTCTAGCTGAGTGAAATCATTTGTTTTACAAAGTTAGGCATGTAAGGACGACGCTATGCCTGTAATAACGACGCTAGGTTTATAGTAACCAGTTCCTTGGACCACTTTTGATAGGTACTGATCACTGCGTACTGGGAACACCCCACAAGAGCTGCAATTTTGGAGAGGCTCTGACCCAGTCGTTTAGCCATCACAATTTGGCCTTTTTCAAAGTCACTCAAATCCTTATGCTTGCCCATTTTTCCTGCTTCTAACACATCAACGTTGAGGACAAAATGAAGAAGCATGAAAATGGATTTGTGTAAATCACTCATTGTGATGGCTAGATGACTGGGTCAGAGCCTCTCCAAAACTGATAATCTAATGGGGTGTTCCCAGTCTGCAGTGGTCAGTACCTAGCAAAAGTGGTCCAAGGAAGAAAAAACATGAACAAACACAGTTTTTAGTAGATATACACTCACCTAAAGGATTATTAGGAACACCATACTAATACTGTGTTTTACCCCCTTTCGCCTTTCAATATGGGCCAATTATGTTGGCCTATATTTATAGGATAGAATCTTAATCTCTGGCATTTGGAAGAATGGAATAAAAAAGAAAATAGGTTACACTTTATTTGGAGAGTCTGACATTCCATCTGTATGTGCTCTACAGATAGTTTGTTGATGATATGACTATCAACAAACTATCAACAAACCATCTGTTGATAAGCAACTAATTGTGTATTTTAAGGGTAGGGGTAAGTTTAAAATGTGTTTTAGAGTAATGGTTAAGGTTAGGTTTAACATAAGGGGAATGGTTAAGGTTAGGATTAGGCTTAGGGTTATTAGATAGTTTGTTAAAATTTTGTTGACAGTATGCAGATAATATGTAGAGCATCTAGAGATGGACTCTCTAAATAAAGTGTTACCAGAAAATATAAATATTGTCTCACAGCCGCTGTCGGTGGATCTTAATTGGGAAGGGCGGGGCTCATGTTACACTCAGGCCCAGAGCGAATGGAACGGTGCGAAACGCACCAAACCTAGTGTGCAACGCACCAAACCCAGTGTGCGACGCACCAAACCCAGTTCCTTTTCCTCCAGTCCGGACAGAAATAAGAGCCTGCGTTCCCAAGTTAGTATCCACCGACCGCGTCTGGTTGTTTGTCTGCCTGTTGCCCTCACAGGGATAATGTAGTGTAATGCAGATCCCCATGTAGTTCTTTGGGCAGGGGAAAAAATTGCTTTTGTGAAATTTCAGTCCTCCTTCCAATCCTTAATTTAATGGGGTCTGAAATTTGACCATTAAAGAGGGCTGGTTAGCCAAAGATGGGTAATGTTTTAAAACTACAGTTTCTGCGAGGGACTTGTTCAATACCTTAGTTGGGACTTGCCCAGACCAGGAAATACTGCCTAAACAGAAATGTCATTTTTTTTAAGATAGTAAATATGTGAAACATCTTTCTATATCTCTCTTGATAGCAACATCGCTGGAAGACATCCACACATTTAATTAAGAACAACTGGGACAACCCTGACAATGATTGGCATTGTGATTGGTAAAACAATGTGAACCAAAACATGACTACATTCATTTTTAGATCTTGTTCCCCCAGTCAATAAACCCATGTGGTGTAGAACTATGTCGTTGTCACTGAGAAAATTAGAAGAAGATTGTTGTGATTATCAAAAGAATTGTGTTGAAACAAAATGTAAAGTTGTTCAAGAAGAGAACAAGAACATATGAATAATCCAGATCTTGGGACCATAAAGCTGAATGTACTCTATTCAACTTTGGCACAGATTAGTGTGGGTGGACTGCAGCACTGTCACATGTTTTTACATTAAAAAAATTCAACACCTCAAGCGTAGCCCACATTTACATTGGACAATGTCATGTTTATATGCAGCCTCACCTTTGGGTGCTGAAACTATTTAATGAGAAAAAGCTGCAGTCCGCCCACATGTAAAACAGAGTTGAGAATCGTCAGTAAAGGAACATATGGTTCAATCTGCAATATATATGGTTTAAAGATCGTTTTGAAGTCCTAAATTCCACAACTTGTTTCAAACTCAATCATCTTTCATTTTCTACACACCAGCATTTTGATTGGATTGCAAATAGAACTTTAGAGCACTTTATATAATGTTTTTGATTAGGCTAATCACTATTGCTATTGGCTATTGGTAACTATATATGGATTTTATGATCATAAACTGGTTCCATCTTTGTTTACAAAAAGGAAAGCTAGAAAAATCACCAATACTCTAGCCCTATTGAACATCAAACTTTTAATTGATCTTTAGAAAATGGCTGTTGTTTCATTTTGTCATGTCACAATATTTCATTTTTTGCAACATGGCTTGTGTTTAAATAAATCTTGGTAAATCTGCCAAAAGGCAAGCAGGCAGCCTTGCACAAACTGAAGCAAAGGCCCCAAAGTGTTTTGGATTTCTTTAAAGAAATGTGAGGTCATGCATTTTTGGACATTTCCCGATTCAGCAATGGGGTACAGCAATTCCTGATGAATTACTGAACGTGAATACAGTAGCAGCAACCCAATAAAAAGCTTTCATATGTGAATTTCTTGTTTGTAGGTTAAAATGATCTACATGACTATACAATTACAGATTCTCATGACCTATTATTAAAATCTAATCCTGGAAATGCACTGCAATACATTTATTATGCACTGCAATACATATTATAGTGCATTTAATAAATGCAAAAAAAGTTATTTGAACAAACTTTATTGAGAGGAAAGCGACTTTACATCCCCAATGCAATTCAAGTTCTGTCAGTGGTGTTCCAGTCCAGGGGCCTCATTTATAAACGTTGCATGCGCACAAAAGAAGACGTACGCAACTCTCTACGCAATAATTGGGATTTATAAAAAGCAAACTTGACGGGAAAATGTGCGGTTCTTCACGACTACTCTGACCCATGCGTAAGCACAAAAACAGGTGAAATGAGAAATTGATATTCTTTTTCATTTTTTATTAAAACTGATACTCTTGTCGATGTCTCTGTCCAGCGGTGCAGATAGTTAAATAAATAGATGATGACAGATAGATAGAGAAACAAATAGATAATAGATAGTATTTATTGTCCATTGGGGAATATTGTTTTCATAGTATAACTGTCGTAATCAGATACAGAAACATAGTGTTCATTTAGATATGCATTTAGTTCTTTTCATTTTTAAATGAGTTTCATCATGACGCATGTCTTAATTATTTTGAAATATGCAATAAATTCCATTTGTGCAGAACTATTTTCCATTTACAATTAGATTAATACCGAACTCTGTAGATTTTCAGATACAATCAAATGGATGGTTAAAAAAGCCATGCCATCACAATGCGTAATGACGCACAATAGCTGATCTTGCATATTATTATTATAATAATAATAATAGCCTAATAATGAATATTATTTAACACAGGATTTCTGGTGACTGGCACTTCCCAGATGGAACGGACTGACAGGTCAGGGATATCTCAGCCAACCCTTAGCCGGGTTATGCCAGGCGTGTTAGTCGGTATAAGCTTGTCGCATAATTACATTAAGTTTCCGTACACGCGGGTGAACAGTCAAAAAAAAGCACAATTTGTCCGGTTTCCCAAATGTAATCGGTGCTATTGACTGCGCTCATGTTGCCATAAGGACAATGAATGAGAATGAACATGCGTTCATTAATCAAATGCATTTGCATTCCACCAATGTCAAAATAATTTGGGATGCAGACATGTTGCTGTAATGTAGCCAATTTTCCCCCACCCGTGGCAGACACACTTTCGCGGTGAAGCGCTAGAAGCTTTGACATCGACTGATATCCGACCACTTCATATTTCGGCCACGGTCCGACTTTCTTACAGCATCTGCAAGCTTTTGCCACTCCAACGCCTTTTCGCCATTGGTAATAGGCACACTGTGCCCTTCACACACTGTGCCCAACAACATTTTCCTCCTCTTTTCCACCTCGCCAATAATATTTTCTACTTCACGTTGAGTGAAGTGGCTTTTTTTGGTTTTCCTCCGTGTTTCCCATGCTTTCTCAATCAATTAATATTAATTTTGGGGCATTTCACTGACTCTTTATGGGCAAATAAGGGCGTGACATGTAGCCGCAAAAGCTGCGCTACGTATTAGAGTTGATTGTGATTTATAAAGGCACAAAGGTGTAGGACGTGCGTCCGCATGCTTTTATAAATCTGAATATTTCTTTGCGTACGCACGTCCTATATTTCATCCGTACGCCACTTCTGACGCAAATCCACCGCAAAGTTTTATAAATGAGGCCCCAGGTCTTGGTGCCCTTTTTTCTTTTGCCCTTCTGTGTCTTTGTCTGTCCTTCTATGGTCCTGCCTGTGTTTAGTTCGTTTTGGTTTAAGTGTTCCCAGCTGGGTTTAGTTATGTCATTAGTGTGCTATTTAATCCCCTCTGTTGATTCCCTTGTTGTTGGTCATTGACTCCTGTCATTGGTAAGTACTCAATTCTTTATTGAAAGTCTAATGTTCTGTGTTTTCATGTATATGGAGTTGGATATTTTGTAGAGAAGTTCTTTCTCCCTATCTAATTAGTTCAATAAATATTTCATCTTTGAGAAATGCTCCTGCCTCCTGCCTACCTTACCTTCAACCGCGACCGAAAGACCAACTACTATAAAAAGGAGACCGTATTTTCTCTGAGGAACAAGGAGAAGCATGCGGTCAGTAATGGAGCTACCTTGTTAGCATCCATGTGGGATGTTAGCAGTTCGGACATGGAGAAGTACGACAGCGATGGAGTGGAGATGTACGGCTGCAGTTTTCTGGACTGGTGAGACCCAGAAGAGGCTTCTTCTACCTGGACCTCCAGTTCCACATCCAGAATTCCAGTCCTCATACTTGAATCTACTGTTCCCAAGCCAGGACCCTAGGTTCTCAGGTCAGGTCATTTAGTTCTCCTGTTAGGGCCCCATGTTCTCAACTTAAGGCGCCATGTTTTCTAGTCAGGGCCTCTATGGTTCAAGACAGGGCCCTTCAGTCTCACGTCAGGTCTCCTATACCTCACGTCAGGTCTCCTATACCTCACGTCAGGTCTCCTATACCTCATGTCGGGCTTCTATGTTCAGGTCAGGACCCTCAGTTCAGCAGGTTAGAGGAGTTTGCTCACCAGTTAGAGCCCTACACTTTTTTGCCAAAGGTCCTCAGTGTCTAACCTCAGGCCCCAGTCTTCTAGCATCAGGCCCCAGTCTTTTAACCTCAGGCCCCAGTCTTTTAACCTCAGGCCCCAGTCTTTTAACCTCAGGCCCCAGTCCTCTAGCCTCAGGCCCCAGCCATATTGCCTCAGGTCCTAATTATCATTCTCCAGGTCCCAGTGGTTCAGACAGAGCCACTTCCTTACCCGTTCAGGCACTCATCTCCCTCCCCATGGAGAGGTTTGTTGGGGAATCCAACAGCAGTAGTCAGTTTTGGACACAGATGAAACCCTTCCTACAGTGGTGTCCATGGGGACCTCTGTTTGAGGAGGATAAAATTCTGACCACATTTTCATGTTTGTATGGCCTATGCAGAGGACCTCTTGGAGATAGAGGATCCGGTTCTTCAATCATACGAGGACTTTGCCAGCCTGCTTCAGGACTTATTGGGTCGTTGAGTCATCGCTGGATTTCGCAAATGAACCGCCACTAGGTGTCACCACTGAGTCAATGCTGGATTTCCCCACTGAACTGCCACTCGGTATCACCACTGAGTCATTGCTGTATTTTGCCACTGAACCTCCACTAGGTGTCACCGCTGAGTCATCGCTAAATTTCGCCACTGATCCTCCACTAGGTGTCACTGCTGAGTCGTCGGTGGACGTCACCACTGAGTTGTAGCTGGACGTCACAGCTGAGTTGTCTCTGGACGTCACAGCTGAGTCATCGCTAGATGTCACCGCTGAGTCGTCACTGGAGGTCACCGCTGAGTCATCGCTAGATGTCACTGCTGAGTCTCTATTAAGGTCAGCAACTACGCTTCAGCCAGAGCCTTCAGCAGCCATGCTTCAGCAAGAGTTTTCAGCAGCCATGCTTCAGCCAGAGTCTTCATCAGCCATGCTTCTGCCACTCTTTAGTAGCTATGTTAGCAGAGACTTCAGCTGCTATTGCTACGATAATGGATTCACCCATTATTGCTGCTGTTAATCTACCAGAGCTGCCTGCTACTGTTACGCTACCAGTGCTACCTGCTGCTGCTACGCTACCAGTGCTGCCCGATGCTACTACACTACTAGTGCTGCCTGCTGCTGCTATGCTACCAGTGCTGCCTGCACATGCCCAGCATCATATCCAGAGGTTGTCTTTGGGAAATAGACATATGAGTGCTTCTCGTCTTGCTGTAGAGGTTGAAGGGGTGGGGGGTCAGCCTGTCAGTGCTCTGGGTATACGCACTGTATCAAATTGGTCTGCATGGCTGTCGTCCCAGAAGAACGCTTCTTCTAAAGATGATGCGCAAGAATGCCTGCAAACAGTTTGCTAAAGACAAGCTGACTAAGGACATGGATGTGACCGAGATAAACTTATTTGATTCAAATAGTGTCAAGCGTGTGTGGCGGCAACCAGGTGAAGAGTACAAAGACAAGTGTGTCTTGCCTACAGTCAAGCATGTTGGTGGGAGTTTCATGGTCTGGGCCTGCATGAGTGCTGCCGGCACTGGGGAGCTACAACTCTTAGCCACTGGCCATATACTAAACGCCCCATTCCTTATTGCTTAATCACAACACATTGGCACAGTGTTTCGTACTTTAGATCATTATACTTTTCTTTCTTTACTTTACTGGTAATTGTATGTGATTGTGATACCAAGACATGTACATTATGTGCAAATCTTTGATTCACTGGGTATTTTATGAACTGCAGATTTAAGTGGAATGTATTAATTTTACAAAACGATCTTGCAGAGCTTCATAAAATGTTAGCTGAATCCTAATACTCTCTCCCACTTGAACTGAGAGTCTTTCTGTAAAGGGTGCTCTGCTTTTTGTTCAAACAGACATAGGCCTTGGTGAAGGTCACTGGCAAAGAGACCATGAATATGATTTCCCATGTCATGAATGTTCAAGTGCCTGAAAAGAAATGTAGAAGGAATGGTGCTAATATGGATAAAAGGTGAAGCTGTCAATTACTGAAAATCTGTACTGAAGTAAAAGTACTGTTTGTCATCCCAAAATGTACTTAAATAAAAGTAAAAGTACCACCCTAAAAAACTACTCAAGTAGGAGTAAAAGAGTACTTTGTGAAAAAAGTACTTGAGTATTAGTTACATATTTTGTTCAAAATATTAACAACAAGGAATTATAATTTAATAGGGTACAAACACAAAATGCTTTTTTTCTGTTTGACTACATATTTGTTTTCCTATAGTAATTCAGAATAGAAAAAATATCATTTACAAATATGATAATGTATTACTAAATATAATCTAAGCTTAAGTGTGAATCAATAAAGTCTAATTTGTGTATTATATATTTTTTAAATCTTTAACCAGGTGAGCTTCTCATTTGAAATGATGACCTAGCCAAGATAAAAGCACAGAGGTGCAAGAAAACATAAAGTTACACATTAATTATATATCAAAAGAAATAAAGAATAATTAAAACAATAAAAATAATACAGGGTGCAGATCTTCAGAACAAACAATGTAAGATTATGTACACGTAGTGCAACAAATATGTGAAGTTGAAGGTAGATTAATTAGTATGTAAAGTGTCATGGCAGTATACTGTAAAGTCAGTGCAATTAGGGTCTAATCGGAATACAATGTGGCAGTGCAAAAATAACACTAGAGTAGGTAATGAACATGGCTATTGGAATGGTAGTGTGCAAAACATACAAAGACAGCTGTGCGAGTAAATGCAAGATGCATTAACGGTTAGGTGAGGTCACTAGGGCATAGACAGGCAAAGAGAGGGAGGTAGAGTCAAAATGTGCAATGGTCTGATAGTAGATTTAATAGCAATACTTTAACGGTAGTTATGGGGACAGTGGACTCGAACTTCAAGGATTTTTGCAGTTCATTCTAATCATTAGCAGCAGAGAACTGGAAGGAGAGGCGTTCGAAGGAGGTGCAGGCTTTTGTGGCAACCAGAGAGATATACCTGCTTGAACGCATATTTATAGTGGGTGATGCTCTGAAGATCAGAAAACTTAGATAAGGTGGGTTTTACCTTGTTAGGACTTGTAAATTAGATTATACCAGTGAGTTTCTCACTGTGAGCGTTATATGGAGCATTGGTGACAAAACGGATGGCACTGTGGTATACTACATCTAAACTTCTAAAAAGTGAGTTTCAGACAGTTCTGTAAATGACATCACCAAAGTCTAGTTTTGAAAGGATGGTCATTTTCATATGTTTGGCAGGAAGAGTGAACAAGGCCTTGTTATGGAATACGATGCTGATGCTAGAAAGATCATTTAAAGTCTATAAGAGTCCCTTTTCATGAATGCTCGAGTCGGAGACCAAGTCCAAGTCATCAGTGGCGCGAGTCTGAGTCATCAGTGTGCAAGTCCAAGTCAAGTCACAAGTCCAGAGAATAGCGACTCGTGTCTGACTCGAGTCCAAGTCCAGGACTCAAGTACTCCTTCAGAGCCCTAGGGTGCTCAGGTCTTGTGCCCCTCAGCTGAGTGGAAAATGACCAAATTAGACAGGAGAAAGTTGAAAAGTGTACTTAGGAATTTGTGTTTATTACTATAGGCGATTGATGCGCATTAACTTTCAAACGAGTTGTATGGCGGTGCTTATTACACTACCGTCAGTTGCCTCCCACTGGGAAGGAAAAAGGAGCGGCAGTATGTCCTAGGTAGATAACTTTTTCTTAACGCAATACTTATTTCAAATAGGATAGCAGTGTAACATAAATAAATGACTTGTATTGACCCAAATAAAAAGTCTACTTGCTGGACCAATGAAGCTGCTGCACTCAGGACTTTCCTTTATTAAAGTTCATTAAAACTATTACATAAACCCCTTGAGGATTCTACAGTATAGGACTCATATTTAAACGGTTTTAGGATGCTATTTTAAAATAATCTGTTTGGGCATTTCTTATATGATTTGCATAGGCAATACAGTAATATTTTCTTTTAGAATTCCTTTACAGGATTTTGATATAGTTATATGGTTCCAAATGGTGATTAGAAAAAATAAAAAATGACTCAGTAGGGCAACTATTCCCCCAATCCCATATTTGGTAGTGAGAAAGTTGGCGACATACTAACAACCGGCATGAAACATTAAATGGAACACACATTTTGTTTAGCTGAAGGCGCCGCTTGTGAGCTGATTGGTACTACCTGAGAACAGCGTCCTACCATTCACCATAACACTTTTTTAAAGTTATTCTCAAATGCAAGTTGAACTAGTCTGGCCTTTCTTGCATGGATCATTTTTCCTTTGTGTTCTGATGACACATTTTTGTGGAGAACAAATTTTTACAGGTCGTAGTAGAGGCACCAAATGGCTACCAAGGCTAGTTGGAGTGCCGACAACACAGTGGGCATCGCTTTAAGCGTTTGTGATGTTTGGAATAGTCTCTGAACTGTCCATTTCTCCTAGAAGTCTTCTTCCATTTAGCACTGGAGAAATCGAAGAGTGACGCAGTAGCTACTCCGACTCCACTATTTCCACTCCAGTTAAATCCAAAATGTTAGATTTTTTCACATCCAGAAAACGTGTCTTTTCTGGGTGAAGCGCTTCCAATATGCTTCAAGCTTCCCATTCTGCTCACTGAAACGCTTGTCCATTTTGGAAAGACTTGAGATCACTAGCCAAGAATGTTGTGCCAAATTTATTACGCCGGTGAAGTGCAACTAAGTTGGGAGTGGGGAAGGGGGGGTTTCCTTACAGAGCCGCTGTGATCTATTTGATGTCTTTACCATATTTGCAACTAATTAACTGTGAAAATCTATACTTTTATTATTCCTCACTGAAATGTGAATTTAATTACACACCATACGGGCTAGGTATGGAGAGGAGCTGGAGGAGAGTAACCTGTCCATATAGGCCCTCAACTCCGCCGCACACTCCTCAATTTCCTCATCCTCTGTCTTGGGTGTTTGGGCTCTCTCCTCTGTGCCTCCTGCTGTCGCTGGGCTGAGGAGAGTCTACCGCATAATACGCACAGAGAGGGGTGTATTTCTCCTGAAGTTCTTCTTCCTCCCGTCCTTCGCTGTCTCGTTTTCCTTAGGTTAGTCCTTCTGTCACAATAGCTGTCCGCTGAGCGAGACACGCAAGGATATATATGTCAAATCCAAAACGGTGTTCATTCACAAAATCACTGGTTAAATGAAATCTACCTCGAGGGGCGAAAACAACAATAATGAATACAATTACACAACATGGGAATGACATCACAATAACGACTGACAGATTAGAAAAACTGACACAGAACTTAAATACGAGTGACTGCACCTGGGATGGATGATTAGGAAGACTATAGGATATTGGAAAACATGTGATCTGATCATAAGATAGAAACAGCGGGAACATAATATGTAAACAATGCACACAGAAGAAAATCAAAATGATTATAATACAAGGGACCATATACAAATATGTACGATCCACTTAGGGGGGATTGTTACAACTACTTTCAGAACATGTATTTTATGATATTTTACAAACCGAGAAAAGCAGTTTAGATGGCACACTGATTTCCTACACTTTATTTTGCCATTTAGATGGGAATTGCAGTCAGGATATGACAAGTTGTTTTTCCACAGTGTTTGTCAATGGGGACCCGCCGGTCCGTCATAAGGTGCTTAGAAATTGGGACCAAATGATTCTACCATGGATTAACCTACAGTATTATTGTTGTGTTAGCCACGAGCAGCCAGTGGATGTCATACCTTAGCTAAAAAAAAAGTACTGTATATACACGTGAAGAGTAAGCATCCGTCCTCATCACTACTAGTCAATCAAAATGGTTAATATACAGGGGCATTTTAGTAAACACAGAGTCCAGAACTTGATTTAATTAAACTGTTTAAACTCTACATAATACTTGGTTTAATTGAAGTGTGTAGTGTGTATTGAGTTTTTCCAAATTTCTGTTGCATTGTAATTTTTCAGAGCAATTATCAATCAATCTACTGCCATCTCTGCCATCTCTCTACTTATCTGACATGCCAATCTGTGTGAAGTGTCTGCTATTCTATGATTATCAGCCGGAAACTCAGGGGAGTCTGAAGATAAGAATCATCATGCAGTGAGTGTTGTGTGGGTTTTGTTGTGCAGATTGATTCAAAGTTTCACAAAACCCTTTTCCCAAGGTGGGCTTCCATGTAGCAGTCACTATACACAATGCTCTTCTTTGTTACATGAAACATTCATATTTACACGTCTACATTTTAATAATAATGTACATATTTCAGATTATAAAAATGCTAAAACCCGACACCTATACCCATCTCTTTTCTCTTGGCTCTCCATCCACTAAGTTCGAACCAACTTCCTTTGGAATCTAGGACAACAAAGCCCCTGAATGTCTTCAAAAGACTTCCGAAATGCATCCTTTTATACGAGTATCTAAAGTAATAATTTGACAACCTCTCCTCTCCTATTTAAATAATGTGACATTGTAATAAATTAAAGAGGGGTAGAGGAGAAGAAAGAGTTGGGCTACCACTCGAGAGGGTGGTGGGTGGGTGGGCAGTGTTAACTTTAGATGTCTGTCTTGTCTTGTTTTTGTCTTTTCTTCTGTTTTTGATGTATCCAATTTGTAGGTTTACTGAGTTTGTTTTCATTTATTTAAAAAAGAAAATGGTACCAAAACTGTTTGATGACACAACAATATGTTTACCTCTGCTTTTCAGTAAAATATAAACAAAAGGAAGGAATAAGGTATTAAACCCTTTGAGTGTTCATATTAATTATGATATAGAAGTATAGTGCATATGAAAAGCAAATGGCTTTAACTATATACAAATTTAGTCTAAAATATTTTATCTGTTATAATGGCCAGGCTTATTATCTTATTAAGGTGGTATTGTGTTTGCTGAAGAAAAAACACATGTTGATCAGAATTTAATTTAATATCAGAAGGTGATGTCTGCCGAGATAGAAAGTTACAGTACTTTAGAGTCAGATTCTTTTCAAGCGTATTTTTTATTTACTGCATTTTGACTTGTAGCGGAATATATACACTTGAAGAAATTGGGTCAAGTTGGACAAAAGTGTATAGAATATCTAAATGGCACCTTTATATAATCCTATATAACCTTAACAATTACATAATTTACAGCATGCAAAGAAAAAATTCAAGCAATTAAAAACATTTAGAGCCCTATCTTACACCCAGCGTTGGGTGGTTCAGCGAAAAGAAGCGTGTTCCGGCGCAAATGTTTCTTGCAGTTCCCGAAAACAATTCCGCCACTGACTTTTTTCAGTGGCGGAATTGTTTTCGGGTTTTTCAGATGCTATTTTAAGGGCGCATGTTTGGCCATAATGTAGCGTGTGCACAACGCGTATACACTTTATTGCTCCTCTCATCATTAGAAGGAAAATGTTACCACACGAGGGAAATCATTGCTTGTGTCCGAAGAGGGGAAAAAATAGGCATACATCTAGTGTACACATTTACCCAAATTATTCAGAATGAATTATTCGGACTGATATACATCAATCCATTCAATCAACATACAAGTCATTTGCGATGCTAATAGTAAAATTACCCATGTTTTGCGAATTACCCTGGCTCAAGCCACAACTCATTTATGGCAAACTCTGCCATATTTGATGAGAATCCCCCCTTGGATGGGTGGCTGTGAAGGGGACAACGCTATCTGTTAAAGACATGGCTAAAGATGACACCATGTGTTAACAGCAACACTGCGTGAAATGCTGTTTAATCAAAAACATACACAAAAACGCAGCATAGCCTAATTGAACGAACATTAAGCACACTGAAAATGCGCGTCAGGAGTTTGGATAGGACAGGAGGCACTTTACACTACTCTAGTCGCAGCATTCTTTGTGGCTTGTTTTGTTTCACACAATATGTCCATAAATAATGGATGTGTTGATGACATAAATTAGGAAATATTAGAGGACCTAAGGAGACGTGATGGTGAAATGCATGTGCCGTTGCTTGCCACTTAACCCAAATGTATAGAGCTTATTTGACAGAATAGTGAGGCAAGCAAAGTAATCTCGCTCTGTTAGATTACATTGCAAAAATATTACCATGCATTCATAACCTCGTGATTCAGTGAGAGTAAACCCAAAAACATCGGAAAGTATGTCTTCTGACATTTCTTTATTTAAAATTTGGCAACAAGAAAAAACAATAATCTGCCGTTATAATAGCAATCCGCCATGGAACATGCGCGGGTGCTCTTAAAGGGAATGTGAGATGACGCTCTGATTGGCTTATTGCACGTTACGCCCAAACCACACCTATGACTAATAAAGCTACTTCAGACATACCCATTTTAGATGTGCGTCTGGCGCAAGAGTCATTTATCCCGTCGGTAAAATAGCAACAGCGTCCGGGACCCTCCCACAATGTCACTTAAGTTGCGTGTTTGATACTTGCATTTCAGATTGTTAAAATAGGGCCCTTAGTGTTTTACATACCAAGTCACAAAGCTCTTACACAGAAACCCAGGTTTAATCAACAAACAACAAGACTGAAGTCTGGCCAGTCCTCTTCTGGCTGTGCTGGAGGAGATTATAACAGTACATGACCTTTTTCCATTAATGTATTTACACATTGAAATGATCAGTGACTCAGTGAATACAGGTGGGCTGTGGCCAGTCTTCAGGCCGAATCCATGTCAGCAGCACAATCTTTAAAATGAACAAAGTCGAAAAACAATAAGTATTTTTTGTGTCTGGAACACCCCCCGCGAAGACACTGCATACATTTCTGAAGTGCCTGCCGGGTACGCATGCGTGTAGTTTATGTAGTTTTTGGCTCACAAGAATCAACCAAACATGCCTGAAAAGCCAAGCTCATTGGCTGTCTACCTAGGTTAAATTCAGATGGTTCGGTTATGATTTGATGGATTTACTGTCAATCAAGTGAGTGCCGTTCTGGTGAAGTAGCGAGACCCGGATGTGAAAAGACACAACAGAGAAAAGTAATAGGCCAACAATCAAACAGTCGAAACATTATGACCACCCGAAAGCTTATCATGTTTGACAGGTGGAACTGAGTCTTCCTATTGGCTGAGACGATTAAAGCCTGCCCCATTTCCCGCCCCTTGTGCATTCCTATTGGTCCACGTACGCTCTACCCTAATGTAGCTGTCAAAAGTTTGAGGAGCGGATCCAAATCTTGCTATTGGACCAAAAAATAGTATCAAGGTTTTCAAAAGTTTATGAAGCCATGCCTCTAAAGATGCTTCACCCATTCCCCAACTAGTTTTTAAAAAAGATTAACTTTAGGTTTGTAAGTGGCAAGGAGTTGGAAGGATCAGAAGAGAAACATTGGAATGTTTAACCGCTGATTCTCCGCTTATGGTTTGCACATATGAAATAGGTGATAAAATGCCTGATAGAGAATGTATGGACCTGGAAGGCATCATGCTCTAAAGAAGCTCTCTTTAAGTTTGAACATAACCAAAATACCATCCTGCAGTTCATTAACAGATGAATAAATAGGACATGCCTAACGGTGTTGTTCTTGGTTTTGTGTTTGATTACACTACATCTAAAGTCAAGCTGTATGTTACGCACTGCCTCCCCAGGAGGGGAGTGGGATCCTACACCTCGTTGCCCAAACGGTCAGAGACAGGAGTATGGAGTCGTGGGTGCGAGCAAGGACACAATCACAAACAGGTACCGTTATACAAAGGGCTTTATTTGCCACGGTAAACAATGAATGGTAAGTGAGGAGACTGTGGGTACCAAATCAAAGAACTAAAC